>CM046672.1:41302990-41349022 GCA_025594165.1 Tamias sibiricus
AAATAAATCCCTTTGTAGAGTGCTGTGGGTGGTTCCGCGCCCAGGCCTGGGTGATCGCTATTCACCGCAGCGTGTGCGGATCTCAGCCAAGAATGACCGCCAGGGCTGGCTACCCACCGCAACGCAGGACTCACCTGCTTCATTTTCCGCTTTCTGTGCCAATCATTCTTCCAGCTTTCTCATAGTTTCTAGTCTAGGAGGTACAGACTCCTTATTATTTTAAATGGTATTTCTTAACCACATTCTGGGACGAAGAATTGAAGCCTTAGGAAAGCGACACGCCCAGGGTCCTTGCGCCCAGCCCTCTGGCCCGGCCTGGAGGGCCCAGCAAGCCCTTTGGATGGGCCAGGGCTCTGCCCGGCCACAGAGCTGGGCTCCCGCGGGCTCCGCTACGACAGCCGTACTTTGCTGTGATCGAGCCCCACCTTTGTGGCACCGAGAGGGAACTAACGCGGGGGGAAAGAGAACAGAAGGAAGGGGAGAACTGCCTTACCCAGGGGCTCAAACCCAAGCGGGTCACCCAGGCTCGGGGCCATGACCCGCTGCAGACTCTGGACACCTGGAGGGTGTGGGCCAGGCCCTAGGATAGTGGATCAACCTTGAACACACCTTCGTTTTGAGGCTTCTGTTGTTTTTTGGACAAATGAAAACTGGAACGTTGTTACCAAGATATTTAGTATACTTCTTTTAAAAATGTGCTTTTAACCAACTTAACCAACGTACAACATACCTACCTTAAAAGGCATGAATCCCAGGTTGTACAGTTCAATGAATTTTTCTAAGCAAACATTGCTCCTGCCACCGCCAGCCCAGCCCACCTCCGAGGGTGGCCCCTGCCCTGACTTCTAATAGCATAGATTAGTCTGGCCTGGGTTGGAGGCTGTGTGAATGGCACTGTTCAGGTGTCCTTTATATTTTGTACTGTGGGAGGCAATTGCAGGAATGTTCAGAGGTGAAATGAGTGAGAAAACTGTCACCTCCTCACTGGATGAATCCCCACTTGATGGGTTAGTAATTTGGATGGATTTCTGGGTGGTAACTGTAGGCTGGTGAGGCATGACTGGGGGTGTGCCCTTAGGGATTATTTATCTTGTCTGGGGTTCCTCGCTTGTGCACACACACAGGCCTGCTCTCTCTCTCTCTCTCTCTCTCTTTGATTCCTGGCTGCCAGGAACTGAGCAGCTTACCTCCACAGCACCCCTTCCGCCATGATGATCGCTGCCTCACCCTGGGCCCAGAGCTACGCAGTCAGCCACATCCACAGACTTAGAATGGTCCCCAAACAACATTTTTTTTTTTTTTTTTTTTGGTACCGGGGATTTGAACTCAGGGGCACTCAACCACTGGGCCACATCCCCAGCACTTTTTGTATTTTATTTAGAGACAGGGTCTCACGGAGTTGCTAAGTGCCTCGCCATTGCTGAGGCTGGCTTTGAACTCAACGATCCTTCTCTCTCAGCCTCCTGAGCTGCTGGGATTACAGGTGGTGCGCCACTGCGCCCGACTGCCAAACAAACTTTTGATCCACTAAAGTTGTTTCTTGTCAGATATTCCAGTCACAGTGACAGAAAGCTGCACAATACTGTTTAGAGTGTTCTTTTTTTTTTTAATACTTATTTATTTACTTTAGTTTGTACACAATGAAATGTATTTATATTTACGTGGTGCTGAGGATTGAACCCGGGCTGTGCACGTGCGAGGTGGGCGCTCTGCTGCTGAGCCACAACCCCAGCCCTAGAGTGTTCTTTTATATTGTTTGTTATACTTGTTTTTACATCATAGTCTAAGTTATCTGTTCTGCTGTTGTTGATGACTGATTCCATTCTTTGTCTTTATTGAATCAAAGAGCTGGGAACGGCTAGCATGTGTCTGTCTAGTGGCGCACACTTTCTGTCGCATATGCATACATGTGCACCAACAGGAAATACTGGACCATGGGGTAGTGCAGATTCAACTTTCATAGATGCATCCTGCTTCCCTGAGCTGCTGGCTAAATGAACAGTCCCAATGCAGTGGAGGAGAGTTCCAGTTGGGGGGAGAGTTCCGGTTGCTCCACATGCGCACCAACAATTGCTGCTATCACTGGGTCAGCCATCCTTGTAGAGGTGCGTCTGTACTTGTTTTAGAATTTGCATATTCTGGTGACTAATGAAAATTTTCTGTGTTTCTTGGTCACTTGGCTAACCTCTTCTGTGAAGTCTCTCTACGATGTTCAAGACTTTAGCCCGTTTTCCCCATTGCGTGATCTGCCTTTTTCTTATTTTATAGGAGTTAAAAATAGATCAATCTGGACAGAAGTCCGTTGACAGATGTAGCGACAGAAGACAGCTCCATTGGCATCACTTGGTCTTTCACTCTTTTGATGAATAGAAATTATTTATCAACATAGTGTTTCAAGTTATTATTTTTCTGCTTTTTTGTGTTCTGCTTGATTTCTTTTGTCAGCCTCCCCCAGTTCATGGAGATCGCCTTGTATGTTCCTTCTTCAAGCTTCCACAGTCAGCTGCTGCCATCTGGAATGGCATTTTGCATATGGTGGGAGGCAGAGGGTCAGTATATTTTTCCGTATGGATATTTAACTGACCAGCCTGATTTATTGGGAAGATCAGCATTTCCTCGTGCACTGCAGATCATCTTTGTTGTACATACGTGTGTGTGTGTTGTGTGTCTGTTTCTGGTGTGTGTCTGTTTCTGGTGTGTGTGTGTTTCTGAATCTGATGAGTACTCTAAGGAAATGCCACAGAACTGTACAAGTCACAAGGTCACTTCAGAATTTAGAAAGTACCTTCCGGGTTTGGGATGCACTGCAGGGGCGCTGTCTGCTGACAGGCCCTACCTCAGGGGTCTGCGGGGGAAACGTCCCCTTCTTAATGCTCTCTGAATCTTGAGGCTCACTGTGGGCTTATTTGGTTGGATGTCAGGAAGCCGAGGTTCCTGGAGCCGGAGGGGCTGGTGCATAAAACCCCTGTGGACCCCCAGAGACAGTCCATGTAGCCCCAACAGTTGCAAGTGGATAAGGACTCTTTTCCATTTTCCACACTACGTGGGAACCCAGGGAAGCTGGCAGCCAGTCTCCGTGGAGCCATCTGGGGCCACGAGGTGGCCTTCCACTGCAGTTCCCTCTTTGAGGGTCTGTAGGCACCACACAGAGCTCAGCAGTGGCTGCGCCTCGTGCTCAGATAACCGTGGAAAAGTCCAGCAATGGGGTCTTGGAGTTCAGGGGAGAATCCCCCAGTGACTCTGGCTCTGAATGTCCCAGTGTGGGGGTGGACAGTGGTGGCATCAGCTTGGGGCTCAGCGCTGGGCAGCAGGGTGTGGGCTGTGCAGGCTAGGTCGGCAGGGCGGTAGGCATGTGGCCCCAGTGCGCCCTCTGCCAGGAACTCAGGAGCACCTGGGGGGATTCGCCGTCCCTCTCTGGGCCCGACTCCTCACCTTTGATGTCCTGGTGTCATGGGATGGGGGTGTCTCCTGAGAAGATGTATTGGAATCTACCTCCCTGGTGCCCGGGAAAGTGGCTTTATTTGCAAATAGGATCTTAATAAGATATAATCAGGTTAGGATGCGTTCACTGGGGGTGAGCCCTGATTTAGTATGACCAGTAATTCCTCCTAAGAAAAGGAGACAGGGTTGGGGGTGTGGCTCAGAGGTAGACCAGTCACCTAGCATGCCAAGGTCCTGGGTTCAACCCAAGCATTGCAAAAGAAAAAGAAGGAGAAGGAGAAGAGGAAGAGAGGACAGACACTCAGAGAAGTGAAGACAGAGGCAGAGCTTGTGTCATGCTGCCATAATGACCGGGAACCCCTGGGGCACAAGAAGCTAGAAGCAGCAACCAACCTTCTTCCCCTAGAGGTCTTGGAGCAGCGGAGCTGCCGACCCCTTGATCTCAGACATCCAGGCTCCAGACTCGGAGACAACGTGTTTAGCCACCCACGTGTGGTACTCTGTCACAGCAGCCCTAGAAGATGAATACTGCTGTCTCTGGATTGGCTCCTCCTGTCCTACCCATGTCACTCTCCTGCGTCACACCTGTCCCTGGTTTCCTGGCTGTTCCTGGAATGGCATCGTGGGTGCTGATGGCATCTCCCACCCCGCCAAGCTCCAACCAGCTCCTGCCGTCCTCTCTTTCCTCTCCCCAACCTCCTCTTACTGTCACTCAGACCACAGGATGGCTGAGGGTCATCCTCGAGTCCCTTCTGTCACGTTCACATTCAGTCGGTGACAGACTCCTTCAGCTCTATCTTCAAAATGTATTCTGGACCATTTGCTCCCACCATGATCACCCTGTGTAATGCCAAATTCTCTGTCACTTGTTAATTGCAAAAGTGGCCACTCCCCTTGGCTCCTCCTGCACTCAGTTCCTCTGCAACGTGACTCTGCGGTTCTTTCCTTCAGCAGGTGGCGTTTATTTCTCCTCCCTGGAACCTGAGCTGATCTTGGGACTTGCTGTGGTGACTCTAGTCTAGGATGAGGGTAGCGTGGCTGTGTGCAGGTTCTGACCTGGGCCTCAGCCCGGCTTTGCCTGCTTCCTGGAATCCAGCCATACCCTGAGCACAAGCCCAGGTTGGCCCATGGGAAGATGATGAGACCTGAGGCAGAGGCTGGCCACCCCAGCCGGACCCCCCCCTAATCCACTTGCTGACCACAGACCCTTGTGCCCAGCCTAGGTCCACTGAGCCTGGCCAGGATTGGCAGAAAGGCTCTATTGACCTGTAGACTCCTGAGAAGTTGTGTTCTGTGTTTTGGGTTAATTTGTTACACAGCTATAGCTAACTGATATAACTTCTTAACTAATCTCTATGCTTTCCGTTCCCCTCTCAGAATATTCTGTCTTCTGAGAAGCCACAAGGATCTCTTCTCTATTTATTATCTCCAAAGTGCTTTCCTTTTGCAAGCAGAATAAAATGCAAGCTCTAGGTCATAGCCTACATGACCTGGGTAGGTCCCTGGCTCTCCCCATCTCTTGCTGCTTCAGCATGGTGACCTTCTGTGAAGTTTCCTCCATCAGCCTTGTCTCTCTTCCCCCCCCCGCTGGGGAACACTTCCTCAATCTGCACATCGAGGCCGCCTCCTTCTTGCCCTTTAGGCATTAACTCAAACATTTCCCCAGAGAGTCCTACCCTAAAGCTGTCCGTCCCCCCCCCCCCCCCCCCCCCCCCCCCAGGGCACTTCCTGTCACTTCACCTTGCTTTCATTTTCTCACTTCTTGCTGAATTTTCGGTCGAGGTGCATGTGTCTCTCAACTAGAGCGTTCCCCCAATGTTCTCTTACACAGTTCAGTTTATCTCCCCAGCACGGCGGCTCCATGAAAGCAAAAAGGCGACTTGTGACTCTCTGCTGTGTCCTTAGTCATTAAAAGAGTTCCCGGCCATAGTAGGTGCTCACTGTATGTGAAATAAATGAACGATGACTCCAAAGAGGAAACACCCTGTGCAGCTCACAAGCCCCCCTGTGCAGAGATCTCTTTTCCCTGCTCCCCTGTCGACCGTACCCCCCATCCAGACTGAGCTAATGCAGGTTCCCCAACATGCCACACTGTCCCTGGCTGCTGAGCTTTTGCAGACTCTGTTCCCTCTGCCTTCCCTCACATCTCACTCAAAGGTCCTTGTAACTCCTGTTTATCCATAAAAGTTTTGCCTTAGCCCCTCTCTGTTTCCAAAAAGTCTTTCTTCCCCTTCCCCTTCCCCCAGGCCATGGTAATGAGCCACCATCCCTGGCTCTCCTGTGGCCCTTCACTCCCTTCTCTGTGCTTTGATTAACTGGTTACTCCTCTGTCTTTGGGGACTCTAAGCCCTGTGTGGACAGGATAATGGAGTATTGGGAACCCAAACATCTGCCTGCTGTCCATCACCCTGAACACTTCACTAGGTGGGAGAAGCAGGGATGGGATGCTGGGCCCTGGCTCCTTTGCCATCAGACCTCTTAGTGCAACCTGGAAGGATGGAACTAGTAAACAACCCCAGCCCTGCAGGAAAGGACACAGGGGTCTTAGTGGACCACAAGGAGAATACAGAAAACCAACCATATAATACAATTGGTGCAGGGCAAGAAAAAGGATGAATAAATAAAATCTGTGTTTACCCTGAAGTCATCCCTTATTACTGGAAAATAATTCAGTCACTGACTTCATGCCTTATTAAAAGGCTGGCTGAGACTGTTCTTGGTCATTCATTTTAAAGAGAGATGTGGTAATGATCCTGGAGAGGTAAACAAACTGACTTGTATGATAGAAAATTGTGGGGGAAAAATCAAGTCTGAAGATGAAAAAGCTAAATGGCCACTGTCATATTACATTGCTGTGGTTAAAATATCTGACATTTAACTTTTTCAGGGCATTTAATCTGTTATTTAATTTGTTCCTCATCACTCATCCTTCCTGAACATAAATATTTACTAGACAATGAACCTGACGTCTTCCTTCCACAGTGGTTTGAGTGAGAGAAAACAGGCTCAAATTGCAGCGAGCGAGGGGCAGGTTGGACAGGCTGAAGGACTTCCTGGAGGTGAAGACACTCGAGGCAGAAGGGAGGTTGGCAGAACCTCATCCTGACTGCTGGGTCTGCAGTCGTGAGGTTTGAAGATGGTTCCGGGTATTGCTTCTGGCTGAGGTGATACTGCCAGAGCTCCTGACACTTGGGCATTGCTGTGGTTTGGACCTGGTTTAAAGTGTGCCCCCAGGGGTTCCTCTGCTGGAAGCCTGATCCCCAGCATGGCCATGTGAGAGGTGATGGGCCCTCTAAGAGGTGGAGTCTCGGGGACCCTGGTTAGTTCTCACCAGAAGGTTGTCATGAAGAACAAGTTGGCCCCTTCCCACTCTCTGGCTTCCTGTAATTCCATGTAATTGTTGCCTCTTGTGTGCTCCTGCCATGAGGCTATTGGCCGTGATGAGATAGAGCCAAGGCGGCTCTTGCAAGAACCACTGCCATGCCGTTTGGATCTTCAGCCTTCAAAGCTATGAATTAAATGAACCTCTTTGCTTTCTAAGATACCCAGCCTCAGGTATTTTGTTTATAGCAACAGAAAAATGGACTAATATAGTGATTCTCAGAAAATACTTTCCTTTTCCGCTTTTGAACTGCTGCTTCTCTCAAAGGAATGGATGTTTGTGGGAAAGGAGTGTCATCTAATCATATGCACCTGGTTTCTTGAGAATCTGGTGAGTTTTTGCTGTGGTCTTGTCCCAACACAGCAGGGCTCACTGTGCTCTTGCTCATGTTGCTGTGGCCTCCCAACTCCTCCAAGGGGCCCCACCTCTCATTGTGACTGTACCTCTGGTATGGGCTGGGGTAGCATGGGGTCTGGTGGCCTCCAGGGCCTCCCTCTGACCCCAGGACAGTGACTCTCACGGGAAGGCCACTCACCTCTGAGGGTCACTTTAAAACCTCAGTGTGGGGCATGGGAATTTAAAAGGCCCATGGATGGAGCACCCTGCCACTTCACTATGTGGAGTCCGATAGTCAAGGCGCTCGCGGGGCCTGGCTGGAGCGCTGGTGCACACTAGCGGCTTTATGAGTCTCGCTCCCCCCTGGCTGGGCGCCAGCTCTCAGTGACCCAGGGACCATCACATTTTGGGGTTTACCTGGGAGGACCTAGATTTGGCACCAGTAGCTTTTTAGCAGGGCTTGATTGACAGGTACATGCCTGATTTTGAGGGTCATTTCTAGGAATGCAGCCATGGGGAAGTCAGTGCCTTACCCAGCCCAGGGGACCATGGGAAAACAGCTCTTGGGTGTCAATGACCATGCTTCCCGCTTCACCTGCAAGCTCTGCTTTACTCTTCACAGCATCCCTGCTCAGCAGCTACCATCATTAGTACCTTTTTGCAGAGGCATAAACAAAGGCACCGAGAGGGTAAAGTGGCTTGCTTAAAGTCACACAGCTAGTCAATGAGGCGGTTGGGAGTCAAACTTACTTAAAATGCTTATGGGGACTAGAAAGGCTTAGGTCTGTAGCTTTGACTGGCAGACATGCCGGGATGGGAAGACAGTATCTCTGAACAGTCCTGCAGGATTTTCAGTGACCTCTGCCATGCAGGAGGCTGAGATGAGGACCCTGTTTACATCTCAGTCCTGCCATTTCTCATCTGTGAGCCTCTGGCCCAATTTCTTTACCCTCTCTGGCCTTTACTTCAGGGAATAATGAGGTCCTGGACTTAAGGACATCAAGGTCCCTACCAGCTCTGAAAGCTCCCGGCTCCTGGTGGAGAGCCCGTGGGTGTGAGTCCCTGAGAGTCCCCTTGTTGACTGAGGCTGTCTGTCCCTTGTTCACTCTGGATGACTCCCCTGTCTTTCACAAAGAGGGTCAACACCCCACAGAGCCAAGTCCTGCACAGCGGTCCCCACCAGCCTTCTGTCCTTCCTGAGGTGGCTTTGGGGACTCTGGGCCCCCACTTTGTCACTAAGACCTCCTTCTTCAGCAGCCCTTTCTTTGGGCGGGAGAAGAGACACGGTTTATCTTAAGTTGGTTTGGACTTGGATGTCGAGGACAAAGCCCACACTGGCACAAGGAATGTGTGCAGTCTGATTGTCACTGTCTAAAAGAGATGCACTATGTCTGAAGGGCTTGTGGCTATGTGCCAGAGGACGGCTGGCATCTGGTGGCCAAGGGCCCAATGGCAGAAGGACCTGCAGGCTGCAATGGCGAGGAGCCACCACTTAGGTGGCTGCACTGGAGCTGTGGCTGAAAACTTTCTTAGAGTCAATCTCCGACTCGACCATGTGCGGGTGGATGTCCATGTTCAGCCCCGCGTCCTTGCAGAGCTTGAGCAGGGTCCGGATGTTGTTCTTGGACAATCTCAGGTATCTGCGCGAGAGAAGGGATCGGAGTTACCAGTGGCGTCACGGTAGCATCTCTCTAGTGACAAGAGCTTACCTTTAAGTAGCACAAAGTGTGGGACCTCTCCAGGGGACTGGCTCTCTAGACACTTGTGGAACTGACAGACACATCATAAGACACAGGACACCCTGCAGAGGTTAGGGTTTAACTTGGTGGAACTCTTGTCAATCAATATGCCAAGCACCACTCCTGGCCGCACCCCCAAAGACAAAAGGCTCGTTCCTTATCTTGGACTGAGGGACTCCACTCAGATTCTCCACTGTTATGGTTTGGATGTGAGGTGTCCCCAAAAGCTCAAGTGTGAGACAATGCAAGGTTTAGAGAAGAAATGATTGGGTTATGAGAGCCTTTAACCGATCAGTGAATTAATCCCCTGACGGGATTAACCTAGTGGTAACGGAAGCCAGGTGGGGGTGGGCCCGAGGAGGCGGGGCACTGGGGGCGTGGCTTTGGGGCATATATTTAGTGAGTCTCTCTCTGCTTCCTGATGGTCCTGTGAGCTGCTTCCCTCCACCACACTCTTCCACCAGAATGTCCAGCCACACCTGGAGCCGCTAGGAATGAAGTCCGCTGTCTATGGACAGAGATCCCTGAAACCATGAGCCTTCAAATACCCTTTTTCTCCTCTACAGTTGTGCTGGTCAAGACGGTCAGTCACAGCAGTGAAAAGCTGACTACCACATCCACGTAGCTCAAGTGAAGAAGTCAGGGGGAAGGAAACGTTAGATAAGAGAAGGTGTGCATGCAGGCTTCATCCACAACAGGAACCTGAGAGATTCCATCAACAGAGGAATTCCTAAGCAAAGAACCGACTACCCCATTCTGAGGGCTCTTAATTAAAACGCCATAATTAAAATGGCATTAGGAAGAACAAAGTGTAACGTGGCTGTCACCTGAAGCCAAGTGGGGAGGAAAACTAGAGGGTAAATTATTGTGTGCTCTGTCTCCCTCACAGGCACGGGCCCTGAGGGACACCAAGGGCTGTGGGAAACACAGAATGGCACAGATCATGGCCGAACAGCTTTAGGGATAGAAGTGCGTATTTTATGCTAATAATAGTCAGACAATTTAAAAATCAGGATATTGATTTATACTATTTTCTAAAGCCCCACTATCTGACATATGTTGAAGATTGAAAAAGATTCTGTTTTTTGTTTTATTCCATTTTTACTGTATGTTCTAGAAAGTACCTCTGCTATTCCTGCCAGAGAACTTACTCCACCATCAACCCTGACCTTCCTCCACGAGGGAAGGAAGACCCTACTCCAGGCACCTGCGGGTTGGTACTTTGCTGCAGAGGAGCTGCAGTTTGATGGAAACGGCCTCCTTTCTCCTTCAAGAGCTTCCCGGAGCTCAGCTGGTCTCACGCCCCTCACCTACCCCCACACCTGGACTACCCTTTCCTTGACTCCAGCCACAGTCCACCCCGTCCTCCTCCCGGACCAGCCCAGCCTCTGAGGTCTCATGCACTCGTGCATGTGGGCATTGGCTAGGAGCCCATTCTGAACAATTTCATCCTTTTTCTTGCATGTTTTTCTCATGGCTTTGTGCATGCCACATCTTCCCTGGGAGGACCAGAGTCCTATCCAAATCTCTTTTCTTCCCACCATGGAACCACAGAGGCAGAATCAGTTAGAAACATGCGATCGATCTGAAAGCCATAGCCAAAGTCTCCCAGCCACTGACTACCCACAAGGGCCATCAACTGGGGGACTCCGCCTGTTCATCTTGCAGCCAGTTAACCATTCCACCCACCCACCCCTTAGCTCTGCAGTAAGCAGAGCGGGCCTTGCGGTGGGGCCGTTTGCCTTCCTGCCATTGTGGCCTCTTACACCTAGGGACGCGTTTATTGCTGTTGATTTCACAAGGATGACTACGTTATTCTGTTGTCTCTTTTTCCCTCAGCTAAGGTTTTTGGACTCTGTCATTTATGTCTTTATAGTAAGGATAACACTGGGCTAGGGAGAGGGATCCTTGGTTTGTTTTTGGCGGGGTGGGGTTGGGGTGGAGACCAAGCTAAAAAACAGTGGAGTCTTGATAAATAAGTGAGCAAGCAAGAAGGAAGCCCTTTGGTAAGAGCAGCACTTATCAAATGGCCTTGCTTGGTTCATGGTCCCCCTGGGAGTCTAAAAGTCCAAAAATACAGCAGAATGCCACTAAGGGACTGTGGCTACCATTCCACCCCATAGCGTAAAGGACCTCAGTAGAATTTCCTGTTAAAACAAGACCACAGGCAAAACTCTTTCTTTTTTCTTTCTTTTTTTTTTTTTCCCCCACTCAGATTGAACCCAGAGGCAATTTACTACTGAGCTATATCTCTAGTTCTTTTTATTTTTATTATTTTCATTTTGAGACAGAGTCTGGCTACGTTGCAGAGGCTGGCTTGGACTTGTGATCCTCCTGCCTTAGCCTCCAGTCTCTCTGGGATTACAGGTGTGGGCCACCGCTCCTTCTTTCTTTTTCGAATACGATTCATGGCTTCTATTGTGGAAATAGTGGAAAGGTTGCGTAAGTATCCAAAGGTGCAGCACCGAACATCGCAACACCTAAGTGGCAGCCTCACCATCGGCAGGCGAGGCTGCTGGGAAACCCACCGGCTTCTGCTGGAACAGTCCTTTGGGACTCAAGGACAGAGCTGGCTCCTGCTGAGCCCACCCGCCTAGGTTTCAGGGTCCCCAACCCGGAGACAGCAGCGACCACAGCCTCGCGTTCGCTCAGGACACCCTCAGCTCTCGCCCTCGCCCGTGGCTGCTCACCGACAGCTGAGCACCTCCTCCGGCTTGAGCATTTTCAGGGGTTCCATCTTGGGCTCGTTGCTCTTATCCATGAGGGTCTTCAGCTTGCGCTCGTAAGAGGGCTCTTGCATCTTGCCTCCCCAGTCTCTCAAGATGGTCCCCCTGCGGCCGCTGAAGATGGGGTCTTGCAACAGGGTATCTCCAACGGTGCTTTGTCTGCGGAACATGCTGGCCCGCTGAGTGGACTCTAGGGCGATGACATCCTTGATGTCTAACTCTGAAATAGGACAGATGCTACCGTGAGTTAGCGCCTGGGAGAGAGAGAGGCGGGGTGGGCGGGAAGGGAACCAGGCTGAGTGCAAGGGCTTCAGGTCTAAGGAGGCGGCTTTGCAAGGCTTCCAGAAGTTCCTTTGCACCATTTAATTTCCCTCAATCTTTCCTCTCCTCCTTCCCCAGAGAGGATTCACCTAAAGGGAATTAGGCTAGAGGAGGTAGAGGGAGAAATCAGAGGGGATAAGCTTTGGGGGCAGGCGCGATGTTAAAGGACAAATAGTTTATTACACAGAACGAGGGAGAGAATGCTTGCAGGCTAGAGGAACAGCATGCACCGAGCCACAAATATATGAAAGTGGGAACATCTGCTGTGACCCAAATATGGCGTTCGTACTGAATAAAATCCTACTGGGGTTAGAGCTTGGAGATCTTAATTTTTTCTTCTTGTTAAATTCCTCTAATTATTTTATGAACTTTTACTTATGAGAATGGAATATTTTCTACCCATTCCATTTTTAATTGGTGTGACTCCTATAGAGAACAGTCTCTTATAGTCTCTTAAAATGTATTTGTCTAGTACACCAACAAACAGGGCATTTTGTCAGTTAGTACATTTTATTGATTTTTTTTTAAAAACAAGGCTTTCTTGACTTTGGCAGAAATGCAATCGTATTTGAGAAAAAACAACAAAAAAAAAATCTTCCCACTACTTATAAAAATTAAGTTTTCTTCTTGACATATTTCATTTGACAGACCCTGTAAAAACAATGACAAAAATGATACACACCATTTTAGCCCTGATTTTAGTTAAAATGACTTTAGCATTTCATCTTTTGCAATGATATTTGTGCTATTTTGGATATATGTTTTATCATGTTTTAGCAGTTTAATTTTAACCTTGGAGTTTTTATTAGTAATAATAGTTTGGTATGATTTATTGCTTTTGTATCATCTATTGATATGATTATATAGCTTTTCCTTTCATTTGTTGATATAATAAAATACGTTGCTAGATTATCCTTGTAGTAAACCATTTCTTACCTATTGTAATAAATCCAACTGAGTCATGAGGAATCATTATTTTAGACATTGGCATATTTGGTGTATTTTAAAATATTTTCAGATATTTTTTGCATCTATGTTTGTAAGAGCCTTTAATGAGAAAGTAGCTAAGATGGCGGCTGGCTGAGAGCCAAGAGGAGGCGTTTACTTGTTTATACCTGACCTTAATGTAATTGACTAAGAATCTTTCTGTGCCTGTGGGCACTGCGTACCGCACCTGTAAGTTGAGCTTGTGACACGTGTATGCTTGTGAAGATAAAGAGTATTTAAAGAGACTGTGGGGGAATCAGGGGGGACAGAAGAGAGAAGATAGAGAAGAAGAAGCAGCAACAATAAAGGAACCACTCATTTCCAGTCTGCCTTCGATTTCTTTCCCGTGGTATCGTTGCCTAAGGCGGCAACAAGTGGTGGCCCCTACGGGGAACTCATCGGCACGGCAGGTAAGTACTGAGGAACCTCGCAGGAGTCTCTAGCCAGAGTGGTTAAGGGCGAGGGAAAATGGGTTCGGAAATTTCAAGGAACCAAATTGTCAAGGTTATTAAGGATTTGTTAAAAATAGTTAGGGAATGCCTGCTCTCAACTAGACCTAGGGTTCAGGAAAGTGTTATTGAGTCAGTTAGGGCTGGTGAGGGTAGTATTAGTGAGGAGGAATTAAGTGAAAGTGATCTTGAGAGCACAGTCTTTGATAAAATGAGCAAAATGGAACTAAAAAGGACCAGGATGGAGGACCATCAAGTGGAGAAACCACTTGTGCCTTCTGCTCCCCCATGGGATGACTCAATTGCAGAGTCTATTAGGGGTCTTTCTAGGCGCTTGCGTGCCCTTGAGTGTCAAAGTTCACAGGAACTATGGGATCTGCCAGTGTTTGAAAATGAAAATGAACAAAGATACCATCAATATTTAGATTTTAAAATGATAAAACATTTTAAAGAAGCAACAATGACATATGAGCCCCAAGCTCCTTTCACCATAAGCATGTTAGAATCTCTTAATATGTTGAATTTAACTCCTACAGATTGGAAAGGCTTATGTAAGGCAGTATTGAGCAGGGGACAATACTTAGTTTGGAGGTCTCAATTCCAAGAGCTCTGTGTTGAAACCGCTTGTAGAAATGCGCTGCAGGATTTCCAGATCGTAACGTAGACATGTTAAATGGAGAAGGGCAATATGCTGATTTACAGGTTCAGACTCAGTACGATCCTGGAGGTTACGCTCAAATATACGCCGCAGCTGTTAAGGCTTAGAAAACATTGCAAGGAACTGGTGACTTACAGGGTAGCTTGTCTAAAGTAATTCAGGGACCCAATGAGCCATATGCTGAATTTGTTGATCGTCTTTTACAGACAGCAAGTAGGGTTTTGGGAGATGTTGATCAAGCCATGCCATTAGTTATTCAGCTGGCATATGAAAATGCCAACAAATATTGTCAAGATGCTATCAGACCTTGGAAATCTAAAAAGGACCTTTCTGTTTATATAAAACTTTGCAGGGACATAAATGATGCATTTATTACAGCTGGTGTAATCGCAGCAGCCATGAGAGGTGCTTCTCCTCTTAATTTTACAAGAGGGGCTCAACCTAAAAGTTATTATCAGTATAGTCAACCAGGTTATTTTAAAAAACAATGTCCCCAAAGAAGGCAAGAGACAATAGAAATAAAACCAAGCTTGAAGGAGCCCTAATTAAGGAGATAGCTAAGATTGCAGTTAGCTGAGAGCCATAAAAGATGTTCAAGTTCCACCTGATATTCATACATTTATCAAAGAATCTTTGTATGCCTGTGAACACTGTGTGACGTACCTGTCAGCTTGAGCTGTAAGCACTTGTCCTTGTAAGGCAAAATGTATATAACCGGTGAGGTTAGTTAGAGGTGTGGGGTGATTGAAGTTGGTGGTTGAAGTTGGTGGTCGGAGTTAGAGCAGTTGGAGTTGGAGAGGTTACTGGAGCCGGAGAGAGAAGAAGAATAAAAGACCTTTTTTCATTTTCATCCTGCCTCTGAATTTTCTCCCGCGGCGTTGTAGCTGCAAGCAACAGCATCAGGCAGCTACAAGTGGTGGCCTGTACGGGGAATTCGGTCAGCAGGTAAGAAATAAGAAAATTTAAAAAATGGGAGCGAAAATAACAAAAGGTCGGATAATAAAAGACATGGATGAGTTTTTCGATATCGCGGACTCGGTGGATAGTGAGGAAAGTGATCAAGAAAGCATAGCCTCTGAGTCAGTTAATACCAGTAAGAAGAGTAGTGGTGTAAATTCAAAGTAAGAGCTGCAAAAGCCATCAGAAACCTATTGAAATTAGCCAAAGAGTGTGTACTCTCCTTAGAAGCTGAAACTCAGGATACCGGTAAAAGTGATAGTAAGGAGCCAAATAACCATGAAAGTACGGCCTCCTCCACTAAGCCAGTTAGGAACTATGAAAGTAGTAGTGAAGAGGAATCAAAAAGTGATTCCGGGAGCACAGTCTCCAATAAAAGGAACAAAAAGAAATTAAAAAGGAGAAAGGACCATCAAGCAGAGGAATATTTTGTGCCCTCATGGGTAGAATCCCTAACAGAAACCAAGAGGAGTATTTCTGGGTGTATGCGTGCCCTTGAGGCAGAGATTAACCGCCTTTCTGAGCACTTATGTGCCCTTGAACACCAAAAACCGCAGGAACATTTGGACCTGCCAGTATTTCAAAATGAAGAGGGGCAAAGGTATCACCAATCCCTAGACTTTAAAACAATAAAGAATTTTAAATAAGAGACGATTATGACCTATGGGCCTCAAGCTCCGTTCACGTTGAGTATGTTGGAGGCCCTTAACGCTCTAACCTTAACCCCCTCAGACTGGAAGGGGTTATGCAAAGCGGTACTAAGTGGAGGACAATACCTAATCTGGAAGACTCAGTTCCAGGAACTTTGTTTAGAAGCAGCAAAGAGAAATGCTACAGCAGGTTTCCCAGAATGTAATATAGATATGCTAACAGGTGAAGGACAGTTTCTGAACTACAAATCCAACTACAATACGACCCTGGTGTGTATGCCCAGATTTATACAGTTGCTGTTAGAGCCTGGAAGACCTTATCAGGAACAGGTGATTTGCAGGGCAGTCTATCAAAAGTGATACAGGGGCCTAATGAACCGTATGCTGATTTTGCAGATAGACTCTTAAGAACAGCTGGGAGAGTATTCAGAGATTTAGAACAAGCAATGCCCCTTGTCATCCAATTAGCATACGAGAATTCTAATAAATATTGCCAGGATGCAATTAGGCCGTGGAGAAATAAAAAAGACTTATCAATTTATATCAGATTGTGCAAAGATATCAACGATGCCTATGTCACAGGCAACATGATTGCTGCAGCAATGAGAGGTTCCTCCCCTCAAAATTCCACAAGGGCTCAACCTAGAAATCAATCAGGATATTCCAGACAAAATTATCATAATCAACCAGGATATTCTAGGCAATATCTTGAAATAAGATCAAGCTCATACTGTGCCCCAGGCCGATGCCCCAGGTGTAAAAAGGGCACACACTGGGCAAATCAATGCCGTTCCAGATATGATATTTATGGAAATGATTTGTCCAGGATTTCAAAAAACGGGGCACGGGGCCCAATGCCCCGGGCCCACAAATGTACAAGGCATTAGAGGAGGAATGTCCTCAAATCCAGATGATTCCTCATCACAATCCCTCCTACCCATTAACTCCCTTGTCAGAGGGACAAGGGGAAGTGCAGGACTAGACCTCTGTTCCACCACCCGGATAGTGCTAACACCTGAAATGGGGGTTCAGCTGATTCCTACGGGAGTCAGAGGACCTCTTCCTTCAGGTACTCTAGGACTAATCCTTGGGCAAAGTTCTAAAAGCTTATTAGGCTTTCAAGTAACACCAGGTGTTATTGACTCCAATTACCAAGGAGAGATAAAAACATTGCTAAGTTCACCTAGAAGCATTATCTCTGTAAACCAAAGAGATAGAATTGCTAAGCTACTTCTCCTTCCCAGTTTCCACAATTCTTTCAAAAGTATGCCACACAATAGAAATAAGAGAGGATTTGATTCCACTGGCTCAGGACCTATGGCTTGCTGGGTTCAGGATTGTTCACGGAGGCCTATGTGCAAAATAAAAATTTAAGGTATAGAGAGGGAGGGGAGGGGCTGACTGATACAGGGGCTGACTTTTCCATCATAAATCTACAACAATGGCCCAAGCACTGGCCTCTGCAGAAGGCCTCAACCAGTTTAAGAGGCTTGGGATATACTAACACCCCAGCACAAAGTGCTGTAGTCTTAAATTGGGAAGATAATGAAGGGCATAAAGGAACATTCCAACCTTATGTTTTGACCAGCTTGCCAGTTACCCTATGGGAAGAGATATTCTACATCAAATGGGGCTACACCTAGCAACCAAGCCAGCAGGTGTTAAAAATAAAAATCTAAATCATCGTAAAAAGGGCGAAGGATATTTTTTCTAGGGGCCACTGAGAAAATAATTTTAAAAAATGCCATGGCTTTCTGATAAGCCAGTTTGGGTCCCTCAGTGGCCCCTATCTAAAGAAAAATTACAAGTGGCCCCACCTATTAATTAAGGAACAATTAGAAGCAGGACACATAGAGCCTTCCACCTTTCCCTGGAATTCTCCCATATTTGTAATCAAGAAAAAATCTGGAAAATGGAGACTATTACAGGACCTTAGAGAAATTAACAAAACTATGCAAATTATGGGCCCTACCCAACCTGGACTTCCTAATCCTGTAGCTATTTCAAAAAATTTCCATCTTATAACTCTTGATATAAAGGATTGTTTCTTTTCCATTCCCCTACAACCCTCTGGATGCCCCCAGGTTTGCTTTTTCAATCCCTTCTATCAATAATAATGGCCCTGATAAAAGATATCAATGGAAAGTATTACCGCAGGGAATGGCTAATAGCCCTACTATATGTCAAATACATGTGGACAAAGCTATCCAGCCCATTAAAAACAAATATCAAAACCTCATGTGTCTACACTACATGGATGATGTTTTGCTTGCTCACCCTAATCAAGAAATCTTATTTATTATATTTAGTGAGATAACAGAAAATTTAAAAAATACGGATTATATATAGCAGAAGAAAAAAGTTCAAAGCAGATCACCCATATTATATTTAGGATTTAAAATCATGGACACCTTTGTTAGAACAAAATTTTAATAAATAAAGAACATTTGACCACCCTTAGTGATTTCCAAAAACTACTGGGAGACATTAATTGGCTTCACCCTACATTAAGCCTCACTACTGGACAGTTAAAACCCTTATTTGATATCCTTCGCGGGAACCCTGATCCATCTTCACCGCGAACATTAACTCCTGATGCTAGGGAAGTTTTAAAATTAGTAGAACAGGCCATTGAAAGATCCCATAGTGATAGATTTGATTTTGCTCAACCGCTAATATTGATTATTATTTCTTCACAATATACACCCACAGGAGTATTTTGCTTTTCTCTCCTAAAAGTACAATTGAGTCTTATACCTCCATGGTGGCTAAACTTATTCTTCAAGGACTTAAGACTTCTACTAAAATATTTGGAATTCATCCTGCTACTATTATTACTCCTTATTCATCGTCACAGGTTGAATATTTATGCTTCAATGATAATGATTGGGCTATAGCTAGATGCTCTAATTCTGCAAATTTTGATAACCATCTTCCTAAGTCTCCTATATTATCTTTTTGTATCAATCATTCTATTATATTTCCACAGGTAATAAAAAAATCAACCTATTCCTAAGGCATTTAATGTATTTACAGATGGGTCCTCTAATGGTGCTGCTGCAGTAGTCACTCAAAATGAGACTATGATTTATATTACTGGTCAAAAATCAGCCCAATTAGTGGAACTCGAAGCTATTATAATAGCTCTAGAAAATTTTAAAGAACAGCCGATGAATATTTTTTCAGACAGCCATTATATTGTACATGCTGTCCCTAAATTGGAGCTAGCAGGACCAATAACACCACATACTCCAGCCTTTAAATTGTTTTCTCAAATTCAAAATCTCCTTTGGGAACGTAAAGAATCTTTATTTATAGGACATATCAGAGCTCATACTAATCTGCCTGGTCCTCTCCATGAAGGTAATCAAAAGGCAGATGCCCTCACAAAAACAATTTTTATATTTACTACAGTACAACAGGCTACCTTATTTCATTCCCAGTTCCACGTCAATAGCACTACTTTAAGACAAATGTTTAAAATCACAAAGGAGCAAGCTTGTAGAATTGTGAAGGATTGTCCATCTTGTGTAACACATTT
Source organism: Tamias sibiricus (assembly GCA_025594165.1). NCBI lineage: Eukaryota > Metazoa > Chordata > Mammalia > Rodentia > Sciuridae > Tamias > Tamias sibiricus. Next base: position 41,322,178 of record CM046672.1, read on the forward strand.
GCCCAATCCACATTATGGGGTTAACCCATGAGGTTTGATGCCCAATCATTTGTGGCAGATGGATGTCACTCATGAGCAAAGTTTTGGAAAATTGCGATTTATTCATGTCACCATAGATACATGCTCAGGCATGATTTTTGCTTCCTTACATTCTGGAGAAAAAAGTAAAAGATGTTACATCTCATTGTCTGCAAGCTTTTGCTGCATTGGGAATCCCCAAAATGCTTAAAACAGATAATGGCCCTGCATATACATCCACATCCTTCAAACAATTTTGTACAAAATTCAATATAATTCACAAAACGGGTATCGCTTACAGTCCTCAGGGATAAGGAATAATTGAACGAGCAAATCGGACACTCAAAAATATGTTATTAAAGCAAAAAGAAGGAAACTGGAAAAATCCTAAGGACAGATTGGCAGTTGCTCTGTTTACCCTAAATTTCTTAACTTTAGATTCCAATGGATATTCGGCTGGAGATAGACACTGGAACCCACACCAACAACATAAACCTTTGGTTTCCTGGAAGGATGTTCTTTCAGGTACATGGAAAGGTCCAGACCCAGTATTAATTTGGGGGAGAGGATCTGTTTGTGTTTTTCCAAAGCATGAATCCTCCCCAATATGGATACCATCTAGATTAATAAAACAGGTACCAAATCAAAGGGATCAAGATGAAGTTGTTGAGGAATCAAGATTGAATAAACAAGTACAAAATCAAGAGGACCAAGATGAAGGTATGGAATGATTCCCCCTGAGGGAGTCCTCCAATAAATTCACAACTTAAGTTTCATTCTTCCCAGCCGGGACAAGAAGATCTCTCTTTAGTGTGCACACAATTGTATTTTTTTTTCTTTATATATGTCTTTATGTCTGTGCATTTGTCTAAATTTCATGTTAATGTGATGTCACAAATATATGTTTGTATGTGCGTCTGTCCAGTGTGACATCACAAATAACAAAGCGTTTATGAAAATATAAAAAATCATAAAAAATATATATACATATATACAGATAGATAGATATGGATCCAAATAACTTTAATTCATTTAAGTTTAGAATATTCAAATTAGATAATCAATTTAAAAGTGATAATCAATTTTGATTTATAGGTGTCTCCGGGACTTCTCTTCAGCTCTGAATATGACTAATACTGTATAACCTGATATTTTGGTATTTGACATGGGATTGTTTATTTGTTATTAACTTCATTTGTTTAATAGCTGATTAATTTGAATTATTTCAACAGGTAAAGGATTGCTGTGTATGCAGAGACTCGAGGGTTCCAGCTAACAATTATTTTTCCGAAGTGTTTTTTTTAGCTTTTCTTTAATCTATCTTTAATGCAGTAATACCCTCAGTCTTTCTTTGATTTATTCTGAATGTGATATTTTGCCAGCTTATGTTTGTGGGAGCTCAAGCAGCAATGTGTGTGAGCAGAGATCAACTTTAATTTTCTACTCTAATAATTCTATTTTTAGTTTGACAGCTCACTTCTTGACTCAGTGCTGGAATAGCACTGCCTTTCCTTTACTAATGGATGCTTGAGTTTCTAGGTAGTGGGCCCTGAAGATTTGCCGGTGGCATTGTCTAGACATAAAAAAGACGGCTGCTGCTACAACTGCAGGGATCGCGGTCGCTGCAAGCATCCCTGCTGTTCAAGCATCAAACAACCTCACCAGCAATGTGGCCTCTGCTCTGCATACATGGGGCCTCCTTGATCAATGTGTTGTAATAAGTGGACATTTTGATCTTTCTAAAGATCAAAATGGGACATTATGGGACAATGCCTTGTGGGTATTTGTCTAAAGAACTCAGTGCGTTACTTGATGGAACTTAGGGCAGCTGATTTGTGTAAGGAACTTGATACGCTATGGAACTTGGCTCGTCAGCAGAAGGCTTGCCGCCTTAAAGCCGCAGCATCTCCTCACGATTGGACGGCTGTTAGTCAACACACACAATTGATCCTGAAGGGCTCGATTGGATGGCTGATTAACCTATGATGGGTAAGATCCCAGAGGGGGACAACCTAAGACAGGCACAGTCGCCCGGGACAGTCTCATGTGGCCGACATATCAACCTAAGACAGGAGTCAAGGGCACAGCCTTGATTATCTGATGATGGGTAAGAATGTTGGTTGCACATGGACGTCCTAGAGCATCCCCTTTTTTAAAACAAAAGGAGGGAAATGAAGGAGCCCTAATTAAGGAGATAGCTAAGATTGTGGTTAACTGAGAGCCATAAAAGATGTTCAAGTTCCACCTGATATTCATACATTTATCAAAGAATCTTTGGATGCCCGTGAACACTGTGTGATGCACCTGTAAGCTCGAGCTGTAAGCACTTGTCCTTGTTAAGGCAAAATGTATATAACCGGGTGAGGTTAGTTAGAGGTGTGGGGTGATTGAAGTTGGTGGTTGAAGTTGGTGGTCAGAGTTAGAGCGGTTGGAGTTGGAGAGGTTACTGGAGCCGGAGAGAGAAGAAGAATAAAAGACCTTTTTTCATTTTCATCCTGCCTCCGAATTTTCTCCCACGGCGTCGTTGCTGCAAGCAACAGCCTCAGGCAGCTACACAAGCTCATCTTGTGCCCTAGGCCGCTGCCCCAGGTGTAAAAAAAGGAAACCATTTGGCTAGTGAGTGCAGACCCCAAACTGATATTTATGGTAACATTTTGTCTGGCAATTCAAAAAACGGGGCACAGGGCCCAATGACTTGGGACCCACAAATGTACGGGGCATTAGAGAAGGAGTATCCTCAAACACCTATCCAGATGATTCCTCGACACAATCCCTTTTACCCATTAACTCCCTTGTCAGAGGGACAAAAGGAAGTGCAAGACTGGATCTCTGTTCCACCGCCCGAATAGTGCTAACACCTGAGATAGGGGTTCAACTGATTCCCACGGGAGTCAGGGGACCTCTTCCCTTAGGGACCGTGGGACTTATCCTGGGGTGAAGTTCAACTAGCTTATCTGGACTTCAAGTTACTCCAGGAGCGATAGACTCTGATTATCAAGGAGAAATCAAGATTATGCTCAGTTCACCTTGAGGCATTGGCTCTGTTAACCAAGGTGATAGAATTGCTCAGCTACTTCTTCTTCCCAGTCTACATGACTCATTTAAGTGTATGCCTCAAAATAGGAAGAATAGGGGATTTGGCTCCACTGGCTAGGTTCAGGATTGTTCACAGAGGCCTATGTGCAGAAGGGTTAATTGACACTGGGGCTGACTCTTCTAGTATTAACTTCCAACAATGGCCCAAACATTGGCCTTTACAGAAGGCTTCAACTAGTTTGAGAGGCCTAGGATATTCCAATAGCCCAGAACAAAGTGCAACAGTATTAAAGTGGGAAGATGGTGAAGGGCATCAAGGAACATTTCAGCCTTATGTTCTGTCCAGCCTGCCAGCTACCTTATGGGGAAGAGATATATTAAAACAAATGGGAGTACGCCTTACAACTGAGCCCATATGTGATACAAGTAAAAGCTGGAGTGTCATGGAAAAACAGGGATATATTCCAGGTAAAGGACTAGGAAAAAAATCTACAAGGTGATCCTAACCCTATTGAGCTTAAAGGAAATCATCATCGAAAAGATATAGGATATTTTTTTTAGGGGCCACTGAGAAAACAATTTTGAAAATACCATGGCTTTCTGAAAATCCAGTTTGGGTCCCTCAGTGGCCCCTATCTAGAGAGAAATTACAAGCGGCCCACTTACTAGTCCAGGAACAACTAGAGGCAGGACATATAGAACCTTCTACCTCTCCCTGGAATTCCCCCATATTCGTGATTAGAAAAAAATCAGGAAAATGGTGATTATTACATGATCTTAGAGCAATCAATAAAACCATGCAAATTATGGGCCCTACTCAAACTGGGCTTCCTAATCCTGTAGCCATTCTTCAAAATTTTCAGCTCATAGCCATTGATATAAAAGATTACTTTTTTTTTTCCATTACTTTACATCCCCTGGATGCCCCTAGGTTTGCTTTTACAGTTCCCTCTATTAATAATGATGGACCTGACCAAAGATTTCAGTGGAAAGTTTTACCCCAGGATATGGCTAATAGCCCTACTATGTGTCAAATCTATGTAGATAAAGTTATTCAGCCTATCAGGAACAAATACCCAGAGCTTATGTGCCTCCATTATATGGATGATGTTCTGCTTGCTCATCCTAACCAAGAAGTCTTATTCACCATATTTAGCGATATATCAGAGAACTTGAAATGATATGGACTAAACATTGCTGAAGAAAAGGTTCAGACTAGATCTCCAATATTATATCTAGGATTCCAAATTATGGATACTTTTATTAGGTCTCAAAAATATCTTAATAAATAATGAACATCTAGCTACTCTTAATGATTTTCAAAAATTGCTAGGAGACATTAATTGGCTTCGCCCTATACTAGGCCTCACTACTGGCCAATTAAAACCCTTATTTGATATCCTTCGCGGGAACCCTGATCCATCTTCACCATGAACATTGACTCCTGATGCTAGGGAAGCTTTAAAGTTGGTAGAAAAGACCATTGAAGGATCCCATTGTGATAGAATTGATTTTACTCGACCACTGATATTGATCATTATTTCTTCACAATATACACCCACAGGAGTATTTTGGCAACAGGGGCCTTTATTATGGATACATTTGCCCATCTCTCCTAAAAGTACAATTGAGTCTTACACCTCCATGGTGGCTAAACTTATTCTCCAAGGACTTAAGTCTTCTATTAAAATATTTGTCATTCACCCCGCTACTATTATTACTCCCTACTCACCATCACAGGTTGAATATTTATGCTTCAATGATAATGATTGGGCTATAGTTAGATGCTCTACTTCTGCAAATTTTGATAATCATCTTTCTAAGTCTGCTATACTATCTTTTGTATCAATCATCCCATTATATTTCCACAGGTAATAAAAAATCAACCTATTCCCAAGGCATTAAATGTATTTACAGATGGGTCCTCTAACGGTACTGCTACAGTAGTCACTCAAAAAGAAAATATGAAGCCGGGTGTAGTGGCGCACGCCTGTAATCCCAGTACTTGGGATGCTGAGGCAGGAGGATCGCGAGTTCAAAGCCAGCCTCAGCAATGGCGAGGCATTTAGCAACTCAGTGAGACCCTGTCTCTAATAAAATACAAAAAAGGGCTGGGGATGTGGCCTAGTGGTCGAGTGCCCCTGAGTTCAATCCCCGGTACCAAAAAAAAAAAAAAGAAAAGAAAAGAAAATATGATTCATATTACTGCCCATAAATCAGCTCAATTAGTAGAGTTAGAAGCTGTTATTATAACTCTTGAAAGTTTTGGAGAACAGCCCATAAATATTTTCTCAGACAGTCATTATATTGTACGCGCTGTTCCTAAATTAGAGCTAGCAGGTCCAATATCACCTCATACTCCAGCCTTTAAATTGTTTTTTCAAATACAAAACTTTCTATGGGAACGTAAAGAACCTTTGTTTATTGGACATATCAGAGCTCATACTAACTTGTCTGGTCCCCTCCATGAAGGTAATCAAAAGCCGATGCCCTTACTCAAACAGTCTTTATATTTTCAGCAGTCCAACAAGCTACCTCGTTCCATTCTCAATTTCGTGTTAATAGTACTACTTTACAACAAAGGTTCAAAATAACTAAAGATCAAGCTTGAACAATTGTGAAGGCTTGTCAATCTTGTGTGACACATTTGCCCAGTCCTCATCATGGTGTTAACCCAAGAGGATTAGTGCCTAATCATTTATGGCAGATGGATGTTACTCATGAGCCAAGTTTTGGAAAATTGCAATTTGTTCATGTGTCCATAGATACATGCTCAGGCATGATTTTTGCTTCCTTACATGCTGGAGAAAAGGTTAAAGATGTTACATCTTATTGTTTACAAGCTTTGCTGCATTGGGCATTCCCAAAATGCTTAAAACAGACAATGGCCCTGCATATACGTCTTCATCTTTTAAACAATTTTGCTCCAAATTTGACATACTTCATAAGACTGGTATTCCGTATGATCCTCAAGGCCAAGGTATAATTGAACGAGCTGATTGCACACTCAAACTTATGCTTTTAGGGCAAAAAGGAGGAGATTGGGCAACTCCTAAAGATAGATTAGCCGTAGCCCTTTTTACTTCAAATTTTTTAACTTTGGATTCCGAAGGATATTCGGCTGGAGACAGACACTGGAATCCACATCAACAACATAAACCTTTGGTTTACTGGAAAGATGTTCTTTTAGGCACATGGCAGGGCCCAGACCCGGTATTAATTTGGGGGCGAGGATCTGTTTGTGTTTTTTCACAGCATGCTTCCTCGCCGGTATGGATACCATCAAGATTAATAAAACAGGTGCCAAGTCAAAAGGGCCAAGATGAAGTTGTTGCGGATCCTCCTCTTAATGATTCCCTTACATAATGGAAAAGAGGTAATTTGCTATCAATCCGCGCACCTGTGCGAGTTTTTCTCTTTTTCCGACAAGGGGACCTCATCTTTGCCTTTTCAGCTAAGAAACTTTTAAGCTGCGCACTTTTTTCCTTCAATAAACTCACAACTTAAGTCTCATTCCTCCTGCCCGGGACGAGAGGATCTCTCTTTAGTGTGTGCACAATTGTGTTTTTTTTTTTTTTTATATATGTCTTTATGTCTGTGCGTCTGTCCAGATTTCATGTAAATGTGACGTCACAAATAACATAAACCGAGCGCTCATGAAAATTAATTAAAAGAAATGGATCCAAATACCTTTAATTCATTTAAGTCAAAAGTGTTCAATTCAAATTGGGTAAAAAAAAAATGAAGGTACCTTCAAACTTAATTTATAAGTATCTCTAGGACTTCTCTTCAGCAAGGAATATGACTCATACTGTTCAGCTGATATTTTGGTATTTGACATGGGATTATTTATTTGTAATTAACTTAATTTGTTAAACAGCTGATTAATTTACAAAGTTAAATTGTTTCAACAGGTATATTCATAAAAGGTTGCTGTGTATGCAGAGGCTCAAAAGTTCCACCTAACAAAATATTTTTCTAAAATGCTCTTAGCCTTTCTTTAATCTGTTTTAAATGTAATATTTTGCCAGCTAAATACTCTCAGCCTTTCTTTAATCCATTCTGAATGTGATATTTTGCCAGCTAATGTTCATGGGAGCTCAAGCAGCAATGTATGTGAGCAGAGATCAACTTCAGAACTAAAACACCTGACCTAAGATCTAATAGTTCTATTTTTTAGTTTGAATTGCACTTCTACAACTCGCTTCTTGACTCAGTGCTGGAATGGCACTGCCTTTCCTCTAATGATTGTTGCTTGAGTTCCTAAGTACATCCCTATGCCAGTCTTAGCAGGCCCTGAAGACTTGCTGGTGGCATTGTCTAGACATAAAAGAGATGGCTGCTGCTGCTACAGCTGCAGGGGTTGCAATCGCTACAAGCATCCCTACTGCTCAAGCATTAAACAACCTCACCAGCAGTGTGGCCTCTGCTCTGCATGCATGGAGCCTCCTAGATCAGCACCTACATTTTGAAATTGTCAATCAACGTGTTGATCTTCTCCAAGAGCAAGTGGACATTTTGGCAGATCTTTCTACCATAGGATGTTTAGGACATTACACAGGACAATACCTTACGGGTATCCCATTTCTTAACCTTAATAGGGCAGCTGATTTGTCTAGAGAACTTAGTATGCTACTTAATGGAACTTGGCTCGTCAGCGCAAAGAAAAATGCGCTTGCCGCCTTAGAACCGGAGCATCTCCTCAAGCTTGGTTGGCTCAATTGGACGGCTGGTAGTCAAAGATGGGAAAGTCTCATGTGACCAACATATCAACCTAAGACAGGAATCCAGGGCACTTTATTTACGGCCTTGATTTCCGATGATGGGTAAGAATGTCGGTTGCACATGCAGACGCCTAAAGACAGGCACAGTCGATCCTGATGTGGTGAGGGTCATCACCCATCCATTTAAGCTATCCCTCTTTTAAAACAAAAGGGAGGAAATGTAAGAGCCTTTAATGAGGAAGTAGCTAAGATGGCGGCTGGCTGAGAGCCAAGAGGAGGCATTTACTTGTTTACACCGACCTTAATGTAATTGACTAAGAATCTTTCTGTGCCCATGGGCACTGGGTGCCGCACCTGTAAGTTGAGCTTGTGACACGTGTATGCTTGTTAAGGTAAAGAGTATTTAAAGAGACTGTGGGGGAGTCAGGGGGGACAGAAGAGAGAAGATAGAGAAGAAGAAGAAGCAACAATAAAGGAACCACTCATTCCCAGTCTGCCTCCGATTTCTTTCCCGTGGTATCGTTGCCTAAGGCGGCAACATATGTTATTGTGCAATTGGTCTGCAGTTTTTGGTTAAAATGTTAATATTAAGTCATAATGTCCGGTTAAATTAATGAAGAAATATCTATATTTCTATTTGTCTGTAATAGTTGGAGTGACATGGAAATTATTTACTCTTTAAAGATTAGAGAGGACATATATAGGTTCTGTATAATATGGATTACATACATCTATGCAATAATATAGTTACAAAAAAAATCTAAAAAAGAATTTCTAGCAAAAACACTTAATAGAGCCAGGCATGTGGTGAACTCCTGTAATCCCAGTGGCTCTGGGCGCTGAGGAAGTAGGATCTCAGTTCAAAGTCAGTCTCAGCATTTTAGAGAGGCCCTAAGCAATTCAGTGAGACACTGTCTCTAAATTATATATATATATAATCTAAATAATATATATATATATATATATATAATCCCCATTATTTAGAGACACTGTCTCTAAATAATATATATAAAATCTAAATTATATATATTATATATGTATATATATATATATAAAATCCCCATTCCCCCCCACCCAATCAAATGAATATATGAACTTATTTTTTTGCCCTGTATTCTTTCTCATACATATTTTGGGGGAAGAATACTGGGGATTGGACCCAGGGGTGCTCAACCACTGAACTACATCCCCAGCCTTTTTTGTATTTTATTTAGAGACAGGGTCTTACTAAGTTGTTCAGGGCCTCACTAAGTTCCTGAGGCTGGTTTAGAACTCATGATCCTCCTGCCTCAGCCTCCCAAGCTGCTGGAATTATAGGCATGTCACTGTGCCCGGCTCTCATATAAAATCTTGAGATTTTTACTCTTCTTTTTAATAAGGCTATGTTATCTGCATATATTTGTCACTTGATTTTTTAAAAAGTTGTCATTGTATTTTACTTTTAATTACTTTTATATTGATTTTCATTGATCTCTATTAGTACTTAATGTCAATTCTCTTTTTCATAGTAATTCTGTCTTGTACTTATAAACTAATAAAATGTTAGTTATTTCTTTCACTTTTTCATTTTATAAAGACAAGAACCATTACTTTTACTTTAGTTTTTTGGTGTACATTTTTTCTCTGAGCATGCAGTTTATTGCCCACAGGTTTTGGTATAAAACAGTCTTATTTTCACTGACACATAGATTATTTTGGTGTGCATATCTTAATTCCAATTTTTTAAGTTGAATAGTAGTTTAAAATTTTATTTCCAATAGGCTTAGGATACTAGAGGAGTCCCTTAAATCTTTGCTTTTTGGAATGTTAATATTTTCTTTGTGTGAAGTGTACAGGTAATTTTTGTAAATATTCTTCAGCCATTAAAAAGTTTATGTTCTTTATTTAGGTATATATTTATGGCTTGCTAATTCCATTATTGCATTTTTGTATGTACTTCCTGGTATTTTCTATATGATCTATTTGATTCTGAAAGAGGTATATTAAAATTCCTCCAAATAACTGTATGTTTAAAAGGTCCCATTTGCATTTCTAAATATTTTTATCTATTTAGTTACTATGTTTTTGGTGCATGTAGGTTTTTGTGATTAGTACTTACTCTTTAGCATTTAAGAATGTCCCTCCTTCATCCTGTATGTTTTTCTTTTAGCCACAATTCCATCTCATCTGTTTGTATTTTTGTGTTTTCCTTTCCTCTTTTGGGGTGTGGGTGGGTAGATACCTGGGATTGAACCCAGGGCCTCTTGACCACTGAGCCACATCACCTGCCCTTCTTTACTTTTTGGTTTAGACACAGGGTCTCACTAAGTTGCTCAGAGCCTCACTGAGTTCCTGAGGCCAGCTTAGAATTTAGATCCTCCTGCCTCAGCCTCCTGAGCCACTGTACAACTGTGCACATAGTGTTTTCAAGCTTTCTATGTCACCTGTTGAAGGGCATATCTAGATTTTTATTCTAAATCCATTATTTCCTAATTTGGCATCTCTGCCTTCTTTTATACCATTTTTTTCTTTTTTTGGTGGTGAAGAGATACATGGCTAAGTCCCTAAATATTTCTAAATTTTCACCTTCATGTGGGCCAGGCACAGGATTGTGGGGCAGGCTTCATTCTGTCATCTGTAGGAACTGTTCCACATCCAGGTCAATACCAGTCTGATTCTGTTTTAAGTCAATTCTTGTGTGAGATTGCAAGACTTCATCAACAGAGTTCAAGACCAGCAGAGGCTGAGCAAGAGGAGTCGAGACCTACAATTATACAAATGGAAGAACAGTGCCTGGGAGAGAAAGTGACTTGCCCGAGGTCCCATATTGAGTCAGTGGTTGAATTAGGGCTCTTTATGTCCAATATGGTGCTCTGGCCTGGCCGCTGGTCCCTGACCAGGTGAGAGGATCAGGTGGTCTTTGCAATCTCTGTTTTTTTTTTTTTCAGAATAGAAATTGGTGCTGTGTTCTTGGAGAATCACCATTTGAACATCCTTTTTGATATAAATGGGGAATCCCTTGGGGAAAGGGCCATAGAATTTTCTGAGACTATCTGATCCTCTTCTGGGTCAAAGTTGGGCCTATGTTGGAAGAAATAGTAGCAATATAAAAGATAATAGCAATCAAGGGCTTTTTTAGGGAGGTGGGGGCACTATAGTCTCATACCTGTATTATATCCATTTAACAAATTAGAATGTGAAGATCAGAAAGCTTAGGCACTGGGCATAAGGTGCTATATCTAATTAGTGATGAACTTTTGAATGAACCCAGGTTGACAGCCCTTTTTCCTGGGAGTCTGTGCTGGCCACTCTTTTGGACAATATTGACCCACATTTCTGGGTCTGTGGTTGAATAGGTAAGTTGTATTTCTCGTGGGCTGCCGGGTAGCTGAGTTACGAAAGGGGCCGAGTTCTAAGCTATCTTCCTATCGGGCCCTAACAGGAAGTTTTTTTCTTGCCAGCAAGAAAATATAGCTTACTCGGCGAGAATGAGCTTAAGAACAGAAATCGCTAGATGCCTTACCTCTGTCTGTTTGAACAGATAACACGCCACACCTAGAAAGTCTTGTATATAGCTCACGGGATGTCCGGAGAACAACTCGCTTTATTGAACAAGCATTGACTTAAATAGGCCTAGAACTAACCAATCAGCAAGCAAGGCAGTTCAGCCTCTCACGCTACGTCATAGCCACACCCCTTGGTTTAGCCCGGTCCTTTAAGGTGTGGTAAGCAGTCAAATCTTTATCCCTTGGCAGACATAGTCCCAACAATTCCCCTTTTTTTGTTTATTTAAAAAATGGGTCTCTCCATTTATTTTTAAATGGGATGTCCCATCTTTTAGGGTGTCCAACTCATAGAGAGTGTGCCCGTCTAGGTCGACTTCTCCTCTTTGGGAAAAATCTTACCTGTTATTGGCTATCACTCTAGCACTTTAGGTGGACGTGCCTAGGGCCAGCAGGTGGCCAAGGGGAGCACACGGGACATGACAGTCACCTTTGGGAAGGCTTGACTGGATGGCATACCTCTGCATCCTGTTAAGGACCGTGGCCAAGCCTATAGGGCTATAGCTCAGCATGACAGTAGACCACCCAGCTGTATCTGGCCAGTTCTATAGGGCTAAAGGTGCACACAAAGACAATGACAATTAGGGATTTCACCAAAAAGAGAAAGTCCACCCATTTAGCAATGATTTCACCAAAAGAGAAAGTCCATCTATTTAGCAGGGATTTCACCAACAAGAGAAAGTCCATCTATTTAGTTCAGTTTAAAGGAAGTCTTTTGGCATAAAGTCCAGATGACTGTCACAGGAATGGGACTCTTCTCTTAGAGTCCAAAAGGAAGCCATCTAGCACAAAGTCTAAATAATTGTCCTAAGATATAGTGCTTTTCTCTCAGAGTCCAAAGGAAGTCATCTAGCATAAAGTCCAGATAATTGTCACAGGAATGGCACAGTCCTTCTTCTCTCATCGCAGAGGGTTGAGATGTTGACAAAGAAGGAGTCCAGGATAGTGTCTTTGATGAATTTTGAAATGGATGTGATGAGAAGGTTAATCACAGCAGGACAGGAGCTTTGTCACGGTTTTTTCATTTCTGTGGAAAAAGAAAGGATCACTCCTCAAGAGCTTGTGCTCCTGGGTAGTCATTTTGGTCGGACTGGCAATATTTGAGATCTCTGGCAGGCACCCATATAGGGTTTTGCTCCCCCATTGGGAAGACACATCCAAAAACCTCTGCCAGCACTTATTAATGGATCAGGACCTCTCCAGACTCCAGTTAATGGGTCTTTCCATCGGACCTCAACTTTTATATAAGGCGTTTGGTTAGACCAGTGTCTCTGGAATGCAGATAGAGGCTGCTGTTTGGAAAAATTTAAAATATTTAAAGCAAGCATAGCTGTTTTCAACTGGTCATGGGGGTTGCTTCCCCCATTTTGTTTTATTAATTGGTCCTTTAAGGTTTTATTATGTCTTTCTATTATGGCTTGTCCTTTTGGGTTATATGGAATCCCTGTGGTATGCTTAATATGCCAAGTTTGGAAGAATTTTTGTAATGATTTGCTTACAAAACAGGGTCCATTATCAGTTTTAACTTGTTTTGGCAATCCAAGAATAGCAAAGCATTGTAAAAAGTGACTTTCAGCATGTTTAGCCCTTTCTCCAGAATGTGCCGTGGCCCAACAAGCATGTGAATAAGTATCTATGGACATAAATATATATTTTAATTTTCCAAATGGCACATAATGGGTTACATCAGTTTGCCAGATAGCGTTGGGCCTTAGGCCTCTGGGATTTACCCCAGGGGACTGGAGAGGTGGGACCTGTAAGAAGGGCAAACAAGATTTACATGTCCTTATAATCTTTTTTAAATATTTTATAGGAACTAAAGGAAATTTATTATGTAGACCTCTCCAATTTAAATGAGTAAGGTTGTGAAGACCTTGAGCTAACTGAAGGTCTTGTTGATATGGAACTGTAACTGTTAATACACCTGTGGTGGCCAACCGGTCAGCGGCCTGATTTCCCTCAGATAGGGGCCCAGATAAGCCTTGATGTCCCCTAAGATGTTGGAGGAACATAGGTTCATTACGCCCCTTTAACAGGGATCGAACCTGGATCATCAGAGGGGTGATAGGATTATTATCTATCTTTATATATGAGGCATTTAGAGTAGGTAATAGGTTAATTACATATAAACTATCTGAGAAAAGATTCATAGGCTCTTGGACATGGGTCAAGGCTAATGCAACAGCATATAATTCTTTAAATTGAGCAGAACCAGTAACTGCTTCAAAGTATTGTGTCCTTTGGCCTGAGGATGGGTGAAATATTACAACTGCTGACCCTTCTTTTCCTCCATCTGTGAAGACATTTACTGCCTTGGGGAGTGGCTTGCTAGAAAATAAGATGGGGGGAGTCCACTCCAGTTTGGGGAAAGAAGAAGTCCATTTGCTTGACCCGTAATGACAGTCAACTTTTCCTAGAAATCCTTCTAATGCATAGGAGACTCTAGGGTTGTTTCTCTGTATCCATTCAAAATCTGAAAAACGGTAAGGAATTGTTAAAATATCCGGGTCTTTTCCATAATGCCTCAATGATGTATCTCTCCCTTTTATTACAAGATCTGCTAATTGATCTAATTGGGAATAAACTCGAGGTGCTCCTCCCACAGAGGAATGTATCCACTCTAATGGATTTCCCATCTGGGTGAGCACAGCTGTCAGGAGTTTAGCACCTGAGAAAATCCATAAATATAGAGGTTGCTTTGGTTGGTATCGAGCCAATTGGGCTGAATTGAGGGCATCTTGGACTTTTTGTAATATTGACAGATGACTCTCTTCTAGTAAAATCACATCAGAGGGGGATTTTCCCCCGTAGCAACTCAAAGAGAGGTAATAAATCCTCAGTAGAGGTATGAAGCCAAGGTCTTAACCAGTTTAGCTCTCCTAATAGCTTTTGTAACTCTGTCAAGGAATAAGATTTTTGAATGAAAAGTTGGGGTTTGAGAGGACAAACCGAGTCTAGGCTAATTTTTGTCCCCAATATTTTAAAGGGAGGAATAGTTTGTATTTTATCATTGGATATGTGTAATCTTTCTTTTTCTAAGAGCTCTCGGAGGGTTAAGTAAGCAGAGTTTAGTTGTTGGACATCAGTAGCTCCCAGGATGATGTCATCCATATAGACATATAAGGTAAGCTGTGATTTTTTTCATTAATGGTGACAGAAGACATGAAACATAATATTGACAAAAAGCTGGGCTATTAGCCATACCTTGAGGGAGCACTATCCATTTATATCTTTTATCTGGCTTATGACAATTGGTTGATGGGACAGAGAATGCAAATTTTTCATAATCATCTGGATGAAGAGGTATTGAAAAATAACAATCTTTAATATCAATAACAATTAAGGTTAAATCTTTTGAGATCTGGCCAGGGGAGCATTCTGGAGGCCGATCAAGACCATCGGGGTAGTCTTTTTTAAAATAGCCTTGTCGTCCGTATTTAAAATAGGCTCCTTTTCCATTTAAAACTGTTGTTAATATCTTAGTACGAGCATTAAGGGGAGTGTTTAATATCTGAGACTGGTGAGTTGTTGAACCCACATCTTTGGTGGTAATAATCCATCTTTTTATAAATTTATCTTTTAACTTAGCATAGGTCAGCTTGTGATTTGTGGTCATTTCTTCCCAAACTAACATTTTATAAATTGGTCATTAGGTGGAAGTTTCTTTTGAAGGCCTTTTTCCATTTTCTCAATAAATGTGGCCAGATTTTTATTAGCTTTTTGAGTGATTTTAGCTATAGGAAGTTTTGTTAAATTAACTGGAAATGCCATTACAGGTGAAAGCCCACTAGAGGGCGCTGGCGCCTCTTGGTATGGTAATGGCGCCAAAGGCTTAATACGAGCTGATTCAGAAAATGGCGGATCACTTTCAGAAAGTTTCGAGCCACGTGGTTGGAGGTCTTTGTTCTCAGAGACCTTGTTAGAACTCTCTAAAGGAGGGGCTGTAGTTTCTAATTCCCTGGAGTGAGATTTCTTTAAATTCGCGGACCGGGAAAAATTAGGTGTTTGTTTTTCTTGTAAAAGCGAGTACGCTTTTAGGGCGGATAAAGCTGGATAAACTCCCGGAGGCGGGGATTCCCTGTACTCGATTTCTCGGTCCCTTAAAATTTGTTTTATTTTGTCCCAAGTCTTCCAAGAATCAAAATCAGACTTTGGGAGCCAGGGAGCCGCCCATTTTAATGAACTCCAGATCACCTCCGATTGACTGTCAGATATTTGGAGACCTTGCTTTCTCAAAAATATCTCGCCATGCCTCGAGGGCTGGGTCTCCTGACTTCCTGAATGTTAAGATTTGTCCCATAATAAAAGGGGATTTCTGCCAGCGAAAGAGACGCTGTGTCTCTAACCTTATTAAGCTCACCGATAATTTTTTCCTTGTTCCCGCCCCACGTTGGGCGCCAACCTGCCGGGGTAGCTGAGTTACGAAAGGGGCCGAGTTCTAAGCTATCTTCCTATCGGGCCCTAACAGGAAGTTTTTTTCTTGCCAGCAAGAAAATATAGCTTACTCGGCGAGAATGAGCTTAAGAACAGAAATCGCTAGATGCCTTACCTCTGTCTGTTTGAACAGATAACACGCCACACCTAGAAAGTCTTGTATATAGCTCACGGGATGTCCGGAGAACAACTCACTTTATTGAACAAGCATTGACTTAAATAGGCCTAGAACTAACCAATCAGCAAGCAAGGCGGTTCAGCCTCTCACGCTACGTCATAGCCACACCCCTTGGTTTAGCCCCGGTCCTTTAAGGTGTGGTAAGCAGTCAAATCTTTATCCCTTGGCAGACATAGTCCCAACAGTGGGCCATGTTTGGGTCTCCAGGGCCAAATATTGGGTCTCCAGCTCCATCATATTCGTAAGTCAATAGAGTATTTTGTTCCTTGTCCCTCTGCATTAGAAACACGCTCTTGCCTTAGCATCTGCAGAAGACTCTGGCCATAGGTGCCCAGCAGGGAAGGCCACGTGAATTCCATTTGCCCAGTCCAGCTACTCAGATTTTGCCAAGATTGACTTTGAAAAACGTGTTCTAATTGTTTCTTGGGGTCTTTTTTATGCCCATATCAGGCAGAGGGGAAATAACACCGACAGAAATCTGTGTCTGTGTGAAAGAATGAAGAGTATCAGAAATGTTAAAAATGTGGGCAAATGTTAAAGTCCCTTTAAAATGTAGTTTTTAGGGCTGGAGATAGAGCTCAGTTGGTAGAGTGCTTGCCTTGCATACACAAGGCCCTGGGTCCAACTCCCAGCACCACAAAAATAAATAAAAATTTTTAAAAATGAAGTTTTTAAAAGAAAATATAATACTGATATATTGTGCAGTTTATATATAACCTATGGGGAAACCTAATTTTTTAAATGCATTTTCTTTTTAAAATTTTTTTAAATATATATACATTTTGCTGGGCGTGGTGGCGCACACCTGTAATTCCAGCACTTGGGAAGCTGAGGCAGGAGGATCATGAGTTCAAAGCCAGCCCCTCAGCAATGGCGAGGCACTTAGCAACTCAGTGAGACCCTGTCTCTAATAAAATACAAAAAAGGGCTGGGGGATGTGGCCCAATGGTTGAGTGCCCCTGAGTTCAATTCCCAGTACCAAAAAAAAAAAAAAAAAAAAAAAAAAATATATATATATATATATATATATATACACACACACACATTTTAGTTGTAGATGAACAGAATGCCTTTATTTTATTTATTTATTTTTATGTGGTGCTAAGATTGAACTCAGTGCCTCACATGTGCTAGGCAAGCACTCTGCCACTGAGCTACAGCCCCTAGCCTGTATTCTTGATGACTGCCATTCTAAACCACTCTGAGATGAAATCCAGTGTAGTTTTGATTGCTAATGATTTGAACATTTTTTCATGTGTTTGTTGGCCATTTGTATTTCTTCTTTTCAGAAGTGTCTGTTTAATTCATTTACCCATTTGTTAATTGGGTTATTTATTTTGCTGGTGTTAAGTTTGTTGAGTTCTTTAAATATTCTGGATATTAATCCTCTGTCAGAAGAGTAGTTAGCAAAGATTTTCTCCCATTCTGAAAGTTCTGTCTTCAAATTCTTAATTGTTTCCTTTGCTGTGCAGAAGCCTTTTAATTTGATGACATTCCACTTATTAATTCTTGATATTATTTCCTGAACTTTAGGAGTCCCCTTGAGAAAGCAGTTGCCTGCACCTATATGTCAGAGTGCTAACCCTATGTTTTCTCCTAGGGGTTGCAAAGTTTATTGTCTAATTTCTAGGACTTTGGTTCATTCTTTTTTTAAAAAAATTATTTATTTGTTCTAGTTGTACACAATGCCTTTGTTTTTACATGGTGCTGAGGATCAAACCTGTCTGCGCACATGCTAGGTGAGCACTCCACTGCTGAGCCACAACCCTAGCCCAACTTTGGTTCATTCTGAGTTGACTTTTGTATAGAGTGAGAGAAAAGGATCTTCTACCCTATGGACAACCAGTTTTTTCAGCACTATTTGTTAAAAAGGCTTTTATTTGATGTATGTTTTGGCACTTTTGTCAAGAATCAGATGACTGTATCTGTGTGGGTTTGTCTCTGTGTCTTCTATTCTTTTCCGTGGTCTTTGTGTCTATTTTTTATGTCAGTACCAAGTAGTTTTTTGTTACTGAAGCTCTGTAGTATCACAGGTATTATGATACCTCCAGTGTTGCTCTTTTGACTTAGCATCGTTTGGCTATTCTGGGACCTTGTTCTTCCAAATGAATTTTAAGATCCACTTGTTTATTTTTGCATTATTACTTGTGCTTTTAGTGAGATAATCAAAAAAAATCATTACCGAGGCCAATGTCAAGGAGTTTTTTCCTATGTTTGCTTAGAGAAGCTTTATAGTGTAAGGTTTTATATTTAAGTCTTTAATCCAGTTGGAGTTAATTTTTGTAAGTGGTGTGAGATAGAGACCCAATTTCATTCTTTTGCATATGGATATCCAGTTTTCTAAGCATCATTTATTGAACAGGCTATCCTTACCTTGTTGTATATTCTTGGTGCCCTTGTCCAATGTTAGTCGACAGTATTTGTGTAGGTTTATTTCTGGGTTCTCAATTCTTTTCCATTTGTTTGTGTGTTGCTAGTACCACACTGGTTTGATTACCATAGCTTTGTAGTACAGTTTGAAATCAGGAAATCCAACTTGCTCTTTTGTCTCAAGATAGGTAACTTTGGCTATTTGGGGGTTTTTTGCAATTCCATATGGATTTTAGGGTTGTTTTTCCTATTTTTGTGGCAAATGACATTGGAATTTTTATGGGAAAAATGTTAGATCTATAGATTGATTTGGTAATATGGAAAATTTGACAATATTAATTTTTCTAATCCATAAATACAGAATAGCTTTCCATTTATTTTGTGTTTTCTTTAATTTCTTTTGTCAATGTTTTATAGTTTACAGTATATACATCTTTTACCTCCTTGGTTACATTTATTCCTAAGTATGTTATTGTTTTGATGTTATTGTTAAGTAGGAAGACTTTTAAAAATCTACTTTTTTAAAGGTAGTTTGTTGTTACTATAAAGAAACACAATTCTTGTTTTCTTATTTGGTATCCTGCACCTTAACTGAATTTACTAATTCTAACAGTTCTTTGTTGGCACTTTTATGGTTTTCTATGAATAAGATCATGGCATCTGAACAGAGACAATTTTGCTTCTTTCTTTTTGATTTGGATGCTCTTTATTTCTTTTTCTTGCCTAGTTGCTTTGGCTAGGATGGAATTATGTTCACTACTAGTGGTAAGAGTAGGCATCCTTGTCTTGCTCCTGATCTTAGGAGTAAAGCTTTCAGCTGTCACCACTGAGTCTGATGTTAGCTGTGGTCTGGTCATGTCTGACCTTTCTGATGATGAGGGACACTCCTTCCATACCCAGTTTTTTCAAAGCCTTTATTGTGAAAGGATGTTGAATTCTGTTGAACGATTTCTTGCATCTATTGAGACGACCATTAGGTTTTTATCCTGTGCTTTGTTACTGTGGTGTATTGTATTTATTAATTTTTACATGTTGAACCATCCTTTCAGATAAATTCCACTCGGTCATTGTGTATGGTTCTTTTAATCCAGTGTTGAATTTGGTTTGCTGGCATTGTGTTGAGAGTTTTTGCATCTAATTTTATCAGGGAGACTGGCCTATAATTCTCTTCTTGTAATACCCTGATCTGGGCTTTGGTGTCAGGATAGTTATGGCCTGGAATTTGGAAATGTTCTTCAACTTTTTGTAAGAATTTAAGAAGGAGACTGATATTTATTCTTATTTAAACATTTGATAGACTTTACTAGTGCTGCTGTGCAGGAGCCCTGTTTGGGGAGATGGCTTAAATTGCGGTGGACTACGGGCTTTGGCTTTGGACATGTTTGGGCATTGGCGCCTTCCGTACTTGGCCCGGGATCTTGCGAGACTTGGCGAGAGATCTCGAGGGACTTGAGCGAGATTGCGGAGGAGGTCTGCGCCATTTTGGAGGTTAGAGGAGCGTGGACGGCGTGTCGGGGTGTAGTTAGAGCCAGAGAGAAAAGTTATCAGAATAAAGAGCTGTTTGTTTCCAGTTCGTCTCTAAACTTCTTCCCGCGGCTTCTTTGCTCCAAGCGGCCATCGCTTCGGGCGACTACAGGTGGTGGCCCGGACGGGGAATCGACATGGCAGGTAAGAACTGAGGAACCTCGCAGGAGTCTCTAGTCAGAGCGGTTAAAATGGGTTCAAAAATAACTAAGACCCAAGTGTACAAGGCTCTTGATGGATTCTTTGATATAGCTGAGTCAGTTATTAGTGAGGAGAATTTGGAAAAAAAAGTGAAAGTGATCATGAAAGCTTGGCCTCGGCTAAGTCAGTTAGTGCCAGTAAGGATAGTATCAGTGCGGGCTCAAAAATGACAAAGATCCGAGCTGCTAAAGCTATTCAAGATTTATTAGAGATAGTTCAAGGATACATGCTCTCAATTGAATCCGGGACTCAGGATGTTACTGAGTCAGTCCCAATGAGAGTAGTAGTAGTGAGGAAGAATTAAGTAAAAGTGATTCTGAGAAAATGAACAAAAGGAAATTAAGGAAGACCAAGATAAGGGACCATCAAGTGGAGGAACCTATGTCCTCCACTCCCCCATGGGTGGAATCTATTACAGAAAATATGAAGGGTATCACTAGGCGTTTGCATACCCTAGAAATAGAAATAAAAAGTCTTTCTGAGCGCTTATGCGCTCTCGAGGGTAACTCACAGATACGTTGGGAACTGCCAGTATTTGAATATGAAAATGGAGAGAGGGGCCACCAGTCAGTAGATTTCAAAACAATAAAAATTCTCAAAGAGGCAGTAATGACATATGGACCCCAAGCTCCTTTCACGTTGAGTATACTGGAGTCCCTTAACACCTTTAGCTTAACCCCCTCAGACTGGAAACGTCTATGTAAAGCAACATTAAGTGGGGAACAATACTTGGTTTGGCGATCGCAATTTCAAGAACTTTGTATAGAAACAGCTAAAATAAATGCAGATGCAGGGTTTGGAGACCATAATATAGAAATGTTCACAGGAGAAGGGCCATTCACAGACGTACAGGCTCAAAAATATTATACCCCAGGAGTATATGCTCAGATAAACGCAGCTGCCTTAAAGGCATGGAAAACTGTACAAGGACCTGGGGATCTACAAGGTAGCTTGTCCAAAGTAATTCAAGGACCTAATGAACCATATGCTGAATTTGCTGATCGACTTTTGAGAACTGCAGGTAGAGTTTTTGGAGACCTTGATCAAGTTATGCCATTAGTTGTTCAATTAGCATATGAAAATGCTAATAAATATTGCCAGGAAGCCATCAGGCCCATGGAGAAATAAAAAGGATCTTTCCATATATATACAACTATGTAAAGATATAAATGATGCCTTTGTCACAGAGAATATGATTGCAGCAGCTGTTAGAGATGCTGCCCCTCAGAATTTCACAAGGACTCAACCTAGACACTATAATCAATCAGGATATTCCAGGAAAAATTATCATAATCAATCAGCTATTCTAGGCAAAATCCCAAAAGAGAAATAAGACCAAATTCATACCGTGCTCCAGGTTGCTGCCCCAGGTGTAAAAAGGGAAATCATTGGGCCAATAAATGCTATTCAAAATTTGACATCCATGGAAATCCTTTGTTCAGGAATTCAAAAAACGGGACACGGGGCCCAATGTCCCGGGGCCCACAAATGTACGAGGCATTGGAGGAGGAGTATCCTCAAGCATCCATTCAGATGCTTCCCCGACACAACCCCTATTACCCATCCACTCCCTCACCAGAGGATCAGGAAGAAATGCAGGATTAGACCTCTGTTCCACCGCCCGAATAGTGTTAACACCTGAAATGGGGGTTCAACTGATTCCCACAGGAGTCAGGGACCTCTTCCCTCAGGGACTGTAGGACTTATTATCGGGCGAAGTCCTCAAAGCTTAGTAGGTTTGCAAGTGACCCCAGGTGTAATAAACTCAGACTACAAAGGGGAAATAAAAATAATGCTTAGCTCACCCCAAAGTATAAGTTCTGTTAATCAAGGAGATAAAATTGCTCAGCTGCTTCTCCTTCCAAATTTACATAATTCATTTAAAATGAGTATGCCTCAAAAAGGGAACAATAGAAGATTTTGTTCCACTGATTCGAGACCCATGGCTTGCTGGGTTCGAGACTGTACTAGGAGGCCTATGTGTAAAATAAGAATCCAAGGAATAGAAATGGAGGGACTTATAGATACTGGAGCTGATTCCTCCATCATTAATTTACGACGATGGCCCAAACACTGGCCTCTGCAAAAAGCTTCAACCAGTTTAAGAGGCTTGGGATATAATAAACCTCCCAGAAAAAAGTGCAGTAATTTTAAAATGGGAGGAAATGATGAAGGACATAAAGGAACGTTTCAGCCTTATGTTTTACTTAACCTACCAGTTACTCTATGGGGAAGAGATATTTTACAACAAATGGGAGTACACCTTGCAACCAAACCTGCAGGTGTTAAATGTGAAAATATACAGGGTAATCTTAACCCTAAAAGAAATCATTATCAAAAAGTACAGGGTAAGCTTAACCCTAAAAGAAATCATTATCATATAGGAAAAAGACATTTTTCTTCAGGGCCACTGAGAAAATAATTTTGAAAATACCATGGCTTTCTGATAAGCCAGTGTGGGTCCCTCAGTGGCCCCTATCTAAAGAGAAATTACAAGCGGCCCACCTACTAGTTCAGGAACAATTAGAAGCAGGACATATAGAACCTTCCCACCTCTCCCTGGAATTCCCCCATATTTGTGATCAAGAAAAAAATCAGGAAAATGGCGATTATTACATGATCTTAGACAAATTAATAAAACCATGCAAGTCATGGGCCCTACTCAAACCTGGACTTCCGAATCCTGTAGCTATTCCAAAAAAGTTTCCATGTTATTAGTCTTGATATAAAGGATTGCTTCTTTTCTATTCCCCTACATCCTCTGGATGCCCCCAGGTTTGCTTTTTCAGTTCCTTCTATTAACAATAATGGCCCTGATCAGAGATATCAATGGAAGGTTTTGCCGCAGGGAATGGCTAATAGCCCCACCATATGCCCAAATATATGTGGACAAGGCTATCCAACCCATTAAAAATAAATATCCAAACCTCATGTGTCTACATTACATGGATGATATTTTACTGGCCCACCCTAATCAAAAAATCTTATTTAATATATTCAGTGACGTGGTAGAAAATTTAAAAAAATAACGGATTATATATAGCAGAAGAAAAAGTTCAAACCAGATCTCCCATATTATATTTAGGATTTAAAATCATGGATACTTTTGTTAGACCCCAAAAAATTTTAATAAAGAACATTTAACCACCCTCGATGATTTCCAAAAATTGCTGGGAGACATTAATTGGCTTCGCCCTACACTAAACCTCACTACTGGCCAATTAAAACCTTTATTTGATATCCTTCGAGGGGACCCTGATCCATCCTCACCACGAACACTGACTCCAGATGCTAGGAAATCTTTAAAGTTAGTAGAAAAAGCCATCGACGGGGCTGGGATTGTGGCTCAGCGGTAGAGCGCTCGCCTAGCACGTGGGCGACCCGGGTTCAATCCTCAGCACCACGTACAAATAAACACATTGTGTACAACTAAAAGCAAATAAATAAATATTTTAAAAAAAGCCATCGAAGGAGCTCATTGTGACAGATTTGATTTAACTCAACCGCTGATATTGATTATTATTTCTTCATAATATACACCCACAGGAGTATTTTGGCAACAAGGGCCTTTATTATGGATACATTTGCCTGTCTCTCCTAAAAGCATAATTGAGTCTTATACCTCCATGGTGGCTAAACTTATTCTTTCAAGGACTTAAGACTTCTACTAAAAATATTTGGCATTCACCCTGCTACTATTATTACTCCCTATTCATCGTCACAGATTGAATATTTATGCTTCAACGATAATGACTGGGCTATAGCTAGATGCTCTACCTCTGCAAATTTTGATAATCACCTTCCTAAGTCTCCTATATTATCTTTTTGTATTTAATCATCCTATTATATTTTCCACAGGTAATAAAAAATCAACCTATTCCTAAGGCATTTAATGTATTTACAGATGGGTTCTCAAATGGTACTGCTGCAATAGTCACTACAAAAGAAAATATGACTTACATAACTGCACACAAATCAGCTCAACTAGTGGAATTGGAAGCTGTGGTAAGAGCTCTGGAAAATTTTAGAGACCAGCCCATAAACATTTTTTCAGATAGCCACTATATTGTACAAGCCATACCAAAATTAGAGTTAGCAGGACCAATAGCACCTCATACTCCAGCTTTTAAATTGTTTTATCAAATACAAAAACTTTTGTGGGCAAGAAAAGAAAAAGCAGGCCATATTAGAGCACATACTAATTTGCCTGGCCCCCTCCATGAAGGTAATCAAAAGGCTGATGAACTTACAAAAACAATATTTATACTTTCAGCGCTACAACAAGCTACTTTATTTCATTCCCAGTTTCACGTCAACAGCACCACCTTGCAACGTAGGTTTAAAATCACAAAAGAGCAAGCCAGAACAATTGTAAAAGATTGTAAATCTTGTATGACACATTTGCCCAATCCTCATTTTGGTGTTAACCCTAGAGGATTAATGCCCAATCATTTGTGGCAGATGGATGTTACTCATGAGCCAAGCTTTGGAAAATTGCGATTTATTCATGTAACCATAGATACATGCTCAGGCATGATTTTTGCTTCCTTACATTCCGGAGAAAAGTTAAAGATGTCACATCTCATTGTTTACAAGCTTTTGCTGCATTGGGCATCCCCAAAATGCTTAAAACAGATAATGGCCCCGCATATACGTCCTCATCTTTCAAACAGTTTTGCACAAAATTCAACATATCCCATAAAACAGGCATCCCATACAATCCTCAGGGTCAGGGCATTATTGAAAGAGCAAACCGCACACTGAAAATTATGTTATTAAAACAAAAAGAAGGAAATTGGAAAAGTCCTAAGGACAGATTGGCAGTTGCCCTGTTTACCTTAAATTTTTTAACTTTAGACTCTAATGGTTATTCTGCTGGAGACAGACATTGGAATCCACACCAACAACATAAACCCTTGGTTTACTGGAAGGATGTTCTTTCAGGTACATGGAAGGGTCCAGATTCAGTATTAATTTGGGGGAGAGGATCTGTTTGTGTTTTTCCAAAACACGAATCCTCTCCAATATGGATACCATCTAGATTAATAAAGCAGGTACCACATCAAAATGATCAAGATGTAGTTGTTGAGGAATCAAGATTAATAAAAAAGGTACAAAATCAAGAAGACCAAGATGAAGATATAGAATGACTCCCTCAAAAGTATCCTTCAAAATGTTTCACAACTCAAGAGTCATTCCTCCCGGCCGGGACGAGGAGATCTCTCTTTAGTGTGCACACAATTGTATTTTTTTTCTTTTTATACATGTCTTTATGTCTGTACATTTGTCTACATTTCATGTTAATGTGACGTCACAAATATATGTTTGTATGTTTGTTCGTCGTCCAGTGTGACGTCACAAAGAACAAAGCGCTTATGAAAAAGAATATATATATGGATCCAAATAACTTTAATTCATTTTAGGTTAAGAGTATTCAATTTAGGTAAATAATTTTATAAATGAAGGTACTTTCAATTTTGATTATAGGTATCCCTGGGACTTCTCTTTAGCAAACAATATGACTAGTGCTATATAACCTAATATTTTGGTGTTTTGACATAAGATTGTTTATTTGTTATTAACTTAATTTGTTTAATAGCTGATTAATTCAATTATCTCAACAGGTAAAAAATTGCTGTGTATACAGAGACTTGAGGGTTCCGGCTAGCAAATTATTTCTCCAAAGTGCCTTTAGCTTTTCTTTAATCTATCTTTAATACAGTAAATACCCTCAGTCTTTCTTTCTTTTGTTCTCAATATGATATTTTTGCCAACTTATGTTTGTGTGACCTCAAACAACAATGTGTGTGAGCAGAATCAACTTTAATTTTCTAATCTAATAATTCTGTTTTTTAGTTTGACAACTTGACTCTTCACTCAGTGCTGAAATAAACACTGCCTTTCCTTTAATAATTGATGCTTGAGTTTCTAGGTAGCGGGCCCTGAAGATTTGCCGGTGGCATTATGTAGATATAAAAAAGACGGCTGCTGCTACAGCTGCAGGGAACGCGGTCACCACAAGCATCCCTGCTGCTCAAGCATCAAACAACCTCACCAACAGTGTGGCCTCTGCTGCTCTACATACATGGATCCACTCCTACATCAACATGTTATAACAAAGGACATTTTGATCTTTCATTGTTTGGGACTTTACGGGACAATGCCTTGCGGACATTTGTCCAGAGAATTCAGTGTGTTACTTGATGAAACTTAGGGCAACTAATTTGTTTAAACAATTTGATATGCTATACAATTTGGCTCGTCACCAAAAGGCTTGTTGCCTTAAAGCCGCAACATCTCCTCACAATTGGACGGCTGTTAGTCATCATACACAGTCAATCCTAAAGGGCTCCATTGGATGGCTGGTTAGCCAATGACGGGTAAGATCCCCAGAGGGGGACAACCTAAGACAGGCACAGTCGCACGGGACAGTCTCATGTGGCCGACATACCAACCTAAGACAGGAGTCAAGGGCACAGCCTTGATTATCCGATGACGGGTAAGAATGTTGGTTGCACATAGACGTCCTAGAGCATTACCTCTTTTAAAACAAAAGGGGGGGAAATGCAGGAGCCCTGTTTGGGGAGATGGCTTAAATTGCGGTGGACTACGGGCTTTGGCTTTGGAACATGTTTGGGCATTGGCGCCTTCCGTACTTGGCCCGGGATCTTGCGAGACTTGGCCGGAGAGATCTCGAGGGACTTGAGCGAGATTGCGGAGGAAGTCTGCGCCATTTTGGAGGTTAGAGGAGTGTGGACGGTGTGTCTGGGTGTAGTTTAGAGCCAGAGAGAAAAGTTATCAGAATAAAGAGCTGTTTG
>CM046672.1:41349122-41368663 GCA_025594165.1 Tamias sibiricus
TCTTTTTGAGTTTTTTTCTTCATTTTCCTTAATCAACTCTGCTGTTGTTGCTGCTTCTGTGTAAAACTGGTAAGAACCAAATTGTGATGATTGAATATAGCACTCTGGCAATCAAGATGTTAAAACCTTCAATCTTTCTGGGTGAAGAAAGCACTGTGTGACAGTTTGAGCTCTGATTAACAAACAAGGTGCTCACAAATTTTCCTGGCTTGATGACTTCCACAACTTTGCTGTTCAGATCATCCTAAAAGGTCTGACTTAAGTTTGTTTCAGAGCTAACATAAGAAAATTCTGGTTCTAGAGTGATGTGAATGGTCCAGTAAGTTCCATCTGCTTTCATTCCATTCATTGAATATCCACAAGGATTGAATAGGTTGGAATCAGTAACAGAACCTGGTATCAGGTCACAAATTCCACTCGCACAAGTGATATCCTTTGCAGTAACACCATCTTTCATGTAGAACTGGTCCATAACTGCTTAGTCAAGCTTACTCATCAAAATTTCCAGGGTTTGATCTAGCTGACCTATTACCCAATTCTCTGGGAAATCCAGAATCTACAAGTACCAACAGGCAGACTTTACAACACTTGTGAAAACAATTCAATTTGGTTTGTGCACAGTGTACTATTTATTTCTGCAGGTATTATTTAAAATTCCCCACTGACAAGGCTTTTGTCCTCATTAGGTGTTAGCCTCAGCCTAACCATCTGGAGGTTCTATATTAAATTGCTGCCAGAAATTTACATCCAGTTACCTCCACTTTCTAGAACATATTTTCTACGAATGTTATTGAAACCAGTTTCTACTTCACACAGATGTTTTTTGCAACAGCAACTAAGTTTTTTCTTTCACAAGACAAGTCCTTAAGAAAATGATTCCAATTATTCATTTTGTGTATTACTATTTTAATAATTGTTACTGCATTTGTAGTCCCTTTGATTTCTTTCCTCAACCTGTTGTCTTCCCCTCTAGTAATACACTTACTTACACTGTGGATTCATATACTAATCTTATACCCAGGTGGGCAAATGGGAAAAAGCCTTTGGGCTTGATTTTCTTTTTAAGGGCATATTAATTTGGCCTCTTTTTTTTTTTTTTCTTGACAAGGGCTCTTTTGGAAGATAAATGAAAAAATTAAATGTCTCCCGCAAAAGAATTTTAAGTATCCAGTGTTGACTAGCAGGGTTTAAGATTAGGGTATACTGACCGAACGTTACACCGCATGCTCTGCTGTGCTCTTTAATAAATGAGATTAGCTTCTAATGGAGTACCATGCTTTTACTAACTTGCTAAGTAGTGGTATTAAAGGATTTTTTTATCACTAGGTAGTTAAGTAGGGAGATTTAGCATATAGCTTGTCCTGGATTCATTCAGTCCTATCAGCTTGGTTCATCCACCTTAACTTTTACTTTTAGTAGCCATTGCCACTAATTTCCTTTAATAGTATATTGTAAACTTCAGTTCAAAGCAGAATCCGTGGTTTTCCATCTTAAGACTTACAAGTCCTGTGATTAAGTGACATATGTGTGTGCTCTGACTTCATCTGTTCCTGTGTCATCTCCTTCTGCTGTGGCATTTGGAGGATCAAATGTATGACTGCCCAGGATGAAAACTGTCCAGATTAGTCAGATATTACCATGTAGCCGAATGTATGGGTGGATTTTTTAAAACATTAAAAATTTAAAAATATTCAGTGGGAAATGACTAGTAATATAGGCTTTCAAGAGTTAGAATCTTTTAGTTATAGTTTTAGCAAAAACTGTGGTATTGAAGCAACAGAGAGCAGCAAAATTGACTAAATTTTTTAGTTTTTGAACTCACAATATTTCTTGATAATTTCTAGATTGACACAGTGATGCTTTGTTCCTTCTGTAATTATAAATAAGGAAACGCATTTTTCAGTGTTTCTAGACATGAAACCTACTTGGTTTGAAATCAAGTCGTTAGGCACTGTTTTGACTTCTATCTCAAGCATACTGTTGATCGAATGTTTCACTGAGGAAGCTTTCAATCAATTTGATCTGTTTGATTCTGTAATGAGCACAGCATCTAATGTTTTGACTTGCTCTGTTGTGAGGACCTAAAGATTTTGTTTTGGAGTGGTATCTCAGTAGATCGGTGACATTTGTTGGCTTTAGGTCTGATTTTTATTTTATTGATGTTTTTTCCTTTTCCCTAATAGACTTAAGACTTCTAATGTTAAAAACTTGCACAAATTTGTGTGGAACAAAGCCTAGAGAAATGAAAACTGTAGATGGAATAGAATCTATCCTAGTGTGGCTGGGTACAGTGGCACACACCTGTAATCCCAGCACTTGGGAGGCTGAGGTAGAAGGATCATGAGTTCAAAACCAGCCTCAGCAATGGTAAAGCACCCTGTCACTAATAAAATACAAAAAGAAAAAGGGCTGGGGATGTAGCCCAGTGGTTGAGTGTTCCTGAGTTCAATCCCTGGTACAAAAAAAAAAAAAAAAAAAAAAAAAAAGAATCTATCATAGTGTGATAGAAGAGGGAAAACTTTGGTGCCATAATTTCTCTCTTCATTGGTGTTGGAATGTATTTCTGTACCACAATTTAAGCTTTAATAAAAGTTTGCTTAATTAAAAAAAGAAAGAAAATATTAGGAGCCAATATTGACAAAATGCTTACTAGTGGACAGACACTGTTTTGAGCCCTTTCAACATATACTGATTTATATAAATTCACAGGCCACATTTACCTTCTTAGATCGTACAACTCATAGGTGTTTAGGATATTTGCAGAAATATGCAAGCCTTATTACAACTCTATGAAGTATCATGATACTGGAACTATAACAAATGTGGACCTTGAGATTCAAATTAACTTGCCCAAGGTCAGACAGCAGAAGGTGGAGCTGGGCAGCCCTGGAACCCAGGCAGGTGGACCCCAGAGCCCATCCATGCCCTATGCTTCCTCCCTGGATGACTGTTAGGCTTCATCCTGCGCCCCTTCAGAGCCTAAAGGAAATGGGCATCTTTGTCCAGTCCTAAGCAAGGCCTGCTGCTACGTTCATGGACCCTGTGGATTTTGTCCCCCGCAGGCTTCCCGCTGCCTCATGACTTTCTTTGACACAACCCCAACAGGCAGACTCTTGAAGTGCTTTTCGGGGGACTTGGGTGAGCTGGGCCAGTTGTTGCCCACTGTTGCTGAGGAGTTCCTGCTCCTGTTTTTGGTGGTGATAGCCATTCTGTTGATTGTTGGTGTGCTATCTCCACACATCTTGTTGATGGCGGCCGTAGTAGGCGTTGTTTGCCTTGTTTACTATACGTGAGTACGTTCTTTTCCTGTGTAAGTGGGGTTTGAGACTTGGGGTACAAGACTGGGGCCACCCCAGATTGGATGGTTCCGGGGGTGGATGGCCCCAGTCACTCACCCTCATTCTCCATGCAGGATGGTCAAGAGGGTCATCAATGTATTCAAGAGATTGGAGAACTGCAGCTGGTCCCCTTTATTCTCCCACATTGTCCCCTCTCTGCATGGCCTGAGCTCCATCCGAGTCTATGGGAAAATGGAAGACTTCATCAGCCAGTGAGTCCTTCTGCTGCCATCTGATAATGATGGGGGACCAGGGGGTGGGCAGGAGCAGGAAGGAAACAGAGCTTCTGGGGATGGAAGAATCAGAACATTGTTTTATTCCATGTATTTCTCTGAGCCTCCAGAACCTCATCTGTAAGATGGTGTTTATAAGAATAAAAAGTGGAGGTGATATGGAAAATGTTTGCAAATTTTAAAGACCTATGGCAAGCATGTGTATACCCTTGGCCTTCCATATCCACTAATTTGGCACCCGTGGATTCAACCACTTGCAGATCAGAAATATCCGGGGGAAAATTATGCCTGAGCTGAATATGTACAACTTTTTTTCCTTGTCAGTATTTCATAAACAACACAATATAGCAACTATCTACATAGCATTGACATTGTTTTAGGCATCATTAGTATTCTAGAGATGATTTAAAGTACATGGGAGGATTGTGTAGGTCACATTGTGAATACTACCCTGTTTTATAAAGGGACTTGAGCATCCTGGGGTTTTGGTAGCCTCAGGGGGTCTAGGAAGCAATCTGCATGCTGGAGGAAAACTGTGTGTGTTTTTTATGTTTAATAATAAGGTATGTTATTATGCAAATTCATCTTGCATTAGGTTTTTTCTTTCACTTCTGAACAATATCTCATCTTAATAAATTAAAGAGGAACAATAGCTTTCTGAATAGCAGAACCCATTCACTGCTGCACTATAGATTTGCCCTCTGGATATTTGTTGAAATTAACAAGGAAATCCTGAGATTGTTGTTGAGGCTTAATTGTGTACTATGAAGTAATCTGTTTGTAGAGAATAACTGAACTTGGCCTTCACCTATAAGAAGCTCAGGGGTGGTGAAAGAGAGAAAATAGGGACACATATTTTTGTAATAACACAGGATTGGATAGGAAGGACGGAAAAAAGAAGGGAACTGATAAGATAGCATGGAAATTCAGTGGGAAAAGAAGTGGCCAGGGGAAGCTTTGGGGAGAAGATAATATCTGAGCTGGCCTTGAATGCTGGGTGAGATTTGGTCAAGGGAGACGATATGTCTCTGATAGCTGGAATCCTGGGGGAACCATGGTACCTAATCTCCTACTGGCATTATACTGAAGGGATCAAGGCATGATTTATTCTTTCACTCCACACTGAGAACCCCATGTGCCCAACACCCACTGAGGATCCAGCAGAGAAGAAGACAGACACCATCCCTGCCCTGAAGCATAAAGCAGGGTGGGGAGACACAAAGAGACTGTGGTGGACTAGAGCTGCTATTAAGGAAGATCTCAGAGGAAGGAACCTGGGCAGAGATCTAACCAAAGCGAGGGTCAAGCTTAAGAAACCATGTGGGTCAGAACTCTCCAGGTAGAGGGATCAGTAAATGCAAAACTTCCAAGAGGGGAACATAGTTTGAAGGGACAGCAAGGTGACCTGAACAGAGGGGCCACCGGGTGTAAAATTGTAATTAATCTGGGAAAGCCTCAGAGTAGGGATAATTGAATCATTTTGGAAGGGTCGGATGGACAGAAATTGGGTTGGCTTGTGCAAAAGTTCAGAAGATATGGCCAGAATGATTCACAAGACCGCTGTGCTTTGGGTGACCACTGCAGTGGCAAGAAGATGGTTTTAGTTGTAGATGAATGTACTTTATTTCAATAATCAAAAGTTTATTTGAGCTTTTTCGCAACGGGTTTGCCGCCAGAACACAGGTGTCGTGAAAACCACCGCTAAATCAAAGCCAAAATGGGAAAGGAAAAGACTCACATCAACATCGTTGTCATCGGACACGTAGATTCGGGCAAGTCTACCACTACTGGCCATCTGATCTACAAATGTGGTGGGATCGACAAAAGAACCATTGAAAAATTTGAGAAGGAAGCTGCTGAGATGGGAAAAGGCTCCTTCAAGTATGCCTGGGTCTTGGATAAACTGAAAGCTGAGCGTGAGCGTGGTATCACCATTGACATCTCCCTGTGGAAATTTGAGACCAGCAAGTATTATGTGACTATCATTGATGCCCCAGGACACAGAGACTTTATCAAAAACATGATTACAGGCACATCTCAGGCTGACTGTGCTGTCCTGATTGTTGCTGCTGGTGTTGGTGAGTTTGAAGCTGGTATCTCCAAGAACGGGCAGACCCGTGAGCATGCCCTTCTGGCCTACACACTGGGTGTGAAACAACTAATTGTTGGTGTTAACAAAATGGATTCCACTGAGCCACCCTACAGTCAGAAGAGATACGAGGAAATCGTTAAGGAAGTCAGCACCTACATTAAGAAAATTGGCTACAACCCTGACACAGTAGCATTTGTGCCAATTTTCTGGTTGGAATGGTGACAACATGTTGGAGCCAAGTGCTAATATGCCTTGGTTCAAGGGATGGAAAGTCACCCGTAAAGATGGCAGTGCCAGTGGAACCACATTGCTTGAAGCTTTAGATTGCATCCTGCCACCAACTCGTCCAACTGACAAGCCTTTGCGTCTGCCCCTCCAGGATGTCTACAAAATTGGTGGTATTGGTACTGTCCCTGTGGGCCGAGTGGAGACTGGTGTTCTGAAACCTGGCATGGTGGTCACCTTTGCTCCGGTCAATGTCACAACTGAAGTGAAGTCAGTTGAAATGCACCATGAAGCTCTGAGTGAAGCTCTCCCTGGAGATAATGTGGGCTTCAATGTCAAGAACGTGTCTGTCAAAGATGTTCGTCGTGGCAATGTTGCTGGTGACAGCAAAAATGACCCACCAATGGAAGCAGCTGGTTTCACTGCTCAGGTGATTATCCTGAACCACCCAGGCCAAATCAGTGCTGGGTATGCCCCTGTACTGGATTGTCACACAGCTCACATTGCTTGCAAGTTTGCTGAGCTGAAAGAAAAGATTGATCGCTGTTCTGGTAAGAAGCTGGAAGATGGCCCTAAACTCTTGAAATCTGGTGATGCTGCCATCGTTGATATGGTTCCAGGAAAGCCCATGTGTGTTGAGAGCTTCTCTGACTATCCTCCTTTGGGTCGTTTTGCTGTTCGCGATATGAGGCAGACAGTTGCTGTTGGTGTCATCAAAGCAGTGGACAAGAAGGCTGCTGGAGCTGGCAAGGTCACCAAGTCTGCCCAGAAAGCTCAGAAGGCTAAATGAATATTACCCCTAACACCTGCCACCCCAGTCTTAATCAGTGGTGGAAGAACGGTCTCAGAACTGTTTGTCTCAATTGGCCATTTAAGTTTAATAGTAAAAGACTGGTTAATGATAACAATGCATCGTAAAACCTTCAGAAGGAAAGGAAAATGTTTTGTGGACCATTTGTTTTTTTTTTGTGTGTGTGGCAGTTTTTTAAGTTATTAGTTTTTAAAATCAGTACTTTTTAATGGAAACAACTTGACCAAAAATCTGTCACAGAATTTTGAGACCCCATTAAAACAAAAGTTTAATGAGAAAACCTGTGTCTTCTTTGGTCAACATGAACTTATATACAAATGTTAGCCAAGAGTTCCTGGACTTATTTCTGGTGTTGAATTTGTTAAGTTCATAAGTATAATTAAGCTTTCTGGCTGGGAATTTAGTTGAGAAAGGAAACTGGGAGGGATTTTCAAGTACCTAGTGAATATCTGGGAGGGGTGTATTGATTACAACACTTGGTTAGGGTAGAAATATAACTGTAATTTACTTTAGAGGAACAAATTCCTGTAATATTAAAGGCTGTTACTTCTGAAAAAAAAAAAAAAAGTTTATTTGAAGCCGAGCGCGGTGTGGCACACGCCTGTAATCCCAGCACTTGGGAGGCTGAGGCAGGAGGATCGTGAGTTCAGAGCCAGCCTCAGCAATGGCGAAGCACTTAGCAACTTTGTGAGACCCTGTCTCTAATACAATACAAAAAAAAAAGGGGGCTGGGGATGTGGCCCAGTGGTCGAGTGCCCCTGAGTTCAATCCCCAGTACCAAAAAAAAAAAAAAAAAGTTTATTTGAATGTACCTTAGAAAAATTCAACTAACCTATCAAACCCATTATTTTAAGGTAGTGATAAAATTTTTTTAAATTTAATTATAGAATATATTAAGTCAACTATAGAATATATTAAGTCAACTAAAAGAAAAAATACCATTAGTAGCAGTATAGGTTGTGTATTGATTTGGTAAATTGTGGTGGTGGTATATAAAAATTGGAAATTTGTAGGTTTGTTTTGGTTGGAAGTGATATAAAAAATGAATTCAAACTAGCTTGAAAAGAAAAGACTTTAAGAATGAGGTTGTGGCTCAGTGGTAAAGCACTTGCCTGTTGTGTGTGAGGCCCTGGGTTCAATTCTTAGCACCACATATAGATAAATATAATACAATTTGAAAAAAAAAATTTTTTTGGGTACTGGGGATTGAACTCAGGGGCACTCAACCATTGGGCCACATCCTCAGCCCTTTTTTGTATTTTATTTAGAGATGGGGTCTCACTGAATTGCTAAGTGCCTTTTCATTGCTGAGGCTGGCTTTGAACTCACGATCCTCCTGCCTCAGCCTCCCAAGTGCTGGTGACCTTGGCCTTAGCCTTGTTTGTGGCTTTTGGCTTTTCCTCCACTCTCTGTGCCTACAAGGTCATGGCTGTCAGCCTCGTGCTGCAGGTGAGGAGGCATTCTTAGACAGTGGGGTTCTCCAGGGTTGGGCCTATCCCCCACCTGCAGCCCCTGGGCCAACTCAGGGGTCATGGGACTTTGGGATTTGGCCATTTGAGATCTTCTGAGCTCTGTGCTCGGCCTTCTCTGTTTCCTTCACCTCTGTACTAGGGAGGCGATATTTAAAGTCTATATTTCATGGTCTCATAGAACTTGAGCACAAGCGGGAGCCCATTGCCGTGGAATCCCCCACACTTATTGTATAGATGGGGAGACTGAGGCCCAGACAGAGGAAGGACTTATCCAAACAGAGCATCCACAGAGCCAGGACAAGCCCTGACCTCTTGGTTTCCTAGCTCATGTTGTTGTACTTAATTGCTCATATCCCGATTAGGTTGTCAAACTTTCCTGAATCACCTGATAAGGTGATTCCCAGCCCCTTTCGGGGGTCAGGGGTTCTCAAGCTTGAGTGTGTGCAAGGCTTGAAACAGACTGTAGGGCCTCCACGGGGAGGTCTGGGTCCAGGTTGTTGGCCCCACACATAGGAGCACAGCCGTAGAGATTCTGAGTCCCTTCCTGGATGAGGCTTTTGGAAACGGATTCTCTGGGAGATTCTGAGTGAGTGACCTCTGTACCCCTTGGCCTGAATTTCTCCACACGCAGAGCACTGGGTGGGAGGAGGCGTGGAGAGGGAGTAGCTGGTCAAGGGTCATTGTCCATAGAAAGGCTGTCCGTGGAAGGCTGTGAGGCCAGAGGCCGGCTCAGGGGAGCCTGGCTGAACAGCACCAGGTGTCCCTTCCTACGGCGTTACTCTTTAACTGCCCCTCTGTGCTCACGTGGCCTTTTCTCTAGTTGGCTTGGGATGTCCTGTGTCTCCCTGAGCTCTCTTTGTCCTCAGTGCTGAGGACCTCGCTCCTCATTTGCCCCAAGTACATATTGCACCAGGCTGCATCCTGTCCAGGTCCAGCCCTGCAGATGGCTGAGCAGCACTCACACTCCGACACCTTCTCGGGGCTTAGGCTAGGCTGGTGCTACGCTAGGCGCTTGCAGACCTGCTTCCCTGAAATCCCTCCTGAGTGCTGCAGGACATGGGCCAGGGGGTCAACAACAAATAACTCCCCAGCCTTGGGGACAGATAGACCTCAGTAAGACACACGAGATCCCAAGCCAACTAGAGACTAGGCCACACAACTGCACGGAGGCAATTAATGAATAACCCCCGGGGGAGGGGAGCTCTGGAACTGTGCCGGCAGGGACAGCCTCTTCCATTTAATTCTCACCATGTGGCATGAGATACACCAGAGGGCTTGAGAATGTGTGGCCTGGCGTGTCCAGGTTCAAACCAGGCCTGGCCCATTACTAACTGTGTGACTTTGGGTAAGTTTGTTAACTTCTCTGTGCTTGGGATTCCTCATTTGTAAAAGAATGATAATACAAGTTCTGAAATCATAGATGTGTGAGAAACACATGTAAATATTAGGACCAAGGCACATTAAACATGTAGACTAGTGGCTGGTGCAGGTTTAAGTGCTCAGTGAATGTTAACTATTATCAGTCCTGTCTTATAGGCCTAGAGAGTTTAAATAACTAGCCCATGTTTCTAGAGATTTGTCCATAGTGGCTTATGGCTTTTCATTCTCCCTCTCCTTCACCATCTTTTATTTATTTATTATTATTATTTTGTGTGTGTGTGTGTGTGTGTGTGTGTGTGTGTGTGTGTGTGTGTGTGGTCCTGGGATTGAACCTAGGGACACTCTACCACTGAGCTACATTCCCAGCACTTTTGTTTTTGTATTTTGTGACAGGATCTCGCAAAGTTGCCCAGGCTGGCCTCAAACTTGTGATCCTCCTGCCTTGGCCTCCCAAGTAGCTGGGGTTACAGGCATGTACCACTGTGCCCAATTCCCCACCTTCTCACACATATTCACACACTCACATGCATGAGTGTGTGTGTGCACAAGCACACACACACACACAATGCAGAGTTTTTCCCAAGCCTTCTAGAACTCTGGGGAGAGGTGCCAAGCTGAATCTTGGGAGCCTTGCAATCATTAAGGCCCAGAGATTCGCAGTGTTGGCATGGCCCTGGGCACAGTCCTGTGGCAGGGAGCAGAGGCCCATCTCTCCCAGGGTCACTGTGGGCTTGTAGGCACTTGCCCTTCCTGGAGGCCTAGCTGGACGGCTCTTGTGATATGAAACCCTCAGTGCACATTTCCTACTCTCATATGCTCCATCCACACAGAATGCTCCACCTCTGGTCGCCGAGGTTGTGCTGGGGAGCCCTTTCCCCACCGGCCACCAGTGCTGCAGCAGACTCTCCAGCAGACACCAGCTGCTGTCCTCTAACCCAATTCACTTCTGACGCTCTGCACCTGGACAGGACATAGAGCCCACGGGTGGAGGGCTCAGTCCCACAAGTCTGCCCTCGCGGCTCAGGCCTGTTGCAGGCACAGGCTGCGACCTGTATTTCTGGCCAGCTGGATCCTGTGCTCTCTTCTGTGGTTCCATTAATTAGCTAGGGTGGCTCATAGAACTCTGGGAAAGACTTTTACTGGGTCTATTACAAAAGAAGATTATGAAGCCAGGTGATGAGAGAAGGTTCGGGAAAGGCATGTGGGAAGGGGTGCAGAGCTTCCGTGCCCTCTCTGGGCACGCCATCCTCCAGGGCCTCAGCTACCACGAAGCTCCCCAGCCCTGTCCTTATGGGTTTTATGGAAGTTTTTTTTTTTTTTTTTTGGTACCGGGGATTGAACTCAGCGGCACTAGACCACTGGGCCACATCCCCAGCCCTTTTTTGTATTTTATTAGAGACAGGGTCTCACTGAGTTGCTAAGTGCCTCGCCATTGCTGAGGCTGGCTTTGAACTCGCGATCCTCCTGACTCAGCCTCCCAAAGTGCTGGGATTACAGGCGTGCACCACCGCGCCGGCTTTATGGAAGTTTTATTGCATAACATGACTGAGTATATCCTTGGCCATTGGTGATAACTCAGCCTTCAGCTCCCCTCCTTTCTCTGGAGATTGGGGTTTGGGGCTGGAAGTCCCCACCTTGGTCTTTCAGGAGGCCAGCCCCCATGCTGAAGCTGCCTTGGCCCCTCAGTCACCAGCCAGCTCACTGCATGCAAAAGGCACTCTTATCCCACTGGAGATGTTGAGTGAGGAGTTTTTTGCTTGGAAAGAGGGACTAAGGTCAAATATTTATTTCACAATATCTCAGCTGCACAGTGGCCCTTGGGGCCATTCTTTCTTCTCAGTGTCCACTGCCCTGCTTGACTGTCTCATGTCCATCCTGGTTGACACCCTCCTGGCTTCCCTGCCCCCTCAACGCCTTCCATTGCACTCTCACCAGTGAGCTTTAATTGCAGTTTCCATCAGGTGACTGTCTTGTTCAGAAACCGTCAGACTCTGTCTCCTTGTGCACCAAGCTTAAGCTCTGCTGCCTGCCTTCCCAGCCCCCAAATCTGGCCCCGGGACCCCCACATGCATTCTCTAGTTGCTCAAGCCAGTACCCACTAACTTCCACATGCATTCTCAAGGAATTATGTTCAAGCTGTAGGCAGCAGGAATAACACACTATACTGCTTTGCAGACCCGAGAGATTTCTCATTAAGTGCCAGAGATGTTTCTGGTTGCAAGTCAAAGGACCAACTCAAAATGACGTCCATCATCTGGAAACCTATTCTGTTATAACCAGAAGGCTGGGGTAGGGCTCTTCTTCATTGGTTGATTCAGTCGCCTAGCCTGAACCCACAATCATTTTACCCTTTTTATTCTGTAATCCACAATCTGGCTTTTGTCTTCAGGCTTGTCTACTTGTGGTCACAAAGTGGCTGCTACAGCCCCAAACAACACATCCTCACACAAAAACAGCTAAAGGCTACAGAGGAGATAACTTTTCCCCCATATGTCCCTTTTTAAAAAAATATGGAAGTGTTTCCTAGAATGCTCTAATCTAATTTTCACACTTCATTGTCCAGAATAGCATTATGGGCCCACCCCTAAGGCAATCACTGGCAAGAGGAACAGAATTGACAGTGATTTTTTTTTTTTTTTTTTTAAATTAATCAAGCTTCCCTGAAGCACAAGGCTGCCAGACAACTAACCATATTGCAGGGTCTCCTGATACGACAATAGTAGCATCTGACATACAGGGTGACTGGAGAAAAGGCAGTCTCCCAACCCAGCCCTGACCTTGTGTTTTTTTTTTTTTTTTTTTTTTTTTTTTTTTTTTTTTTAAATTCTGATTTATTATACATGCTTGCAGAGTGCAATTCATTTCATATTACATATAAAGAGCACAATTTTTCAAGTCACTGGTTTTACATAAAGTATTTTCACACCATTGGTGAAATGTACTTAGGGTATTGATGTCTAACCTATTCTGCCATTATTCCTATCCCCCTGCCCCCTCCCCACTCCTCCCTCCCCTTTGTTCTATTTAAAGTTCCTTCATCCCTCTCATCCCTCCTCCCTTGCTATTATAAGTCAGTATCTTCATAACAAAGAAATCTTTTGACCTTTGGTTTTTTGGGATTGGCTAACTTCACTTAGCACTATTTTCTAACTTAGTGTTGTTTCATTTTGCTGTCTACCTTCTCTAAACAGAACACGTAGAAGGCTTTTCCTCCCCTTCCACTCACTGCTGAACGTATCCTATTCCTTTCCTACTTTTAGGGCTTACGTAGGCTGGTCCCTCTGTTCGGAATTACTTCTCCACTCACTTTTAGCTTCTAAATCTTTCCTTAAAAAATATAAGTCCAGTTTCATGTAATTTCAACTCCCCTAAGAACCCTTCTGATCACCCTCGTCTGGGTGTCCCTTTTGCTGAACCTTTTGGCCCTCCACCCTGAATCTATCATGGAAAAATCCCTTGGTACTTCCAGTCTTTTGTTGACTTGTGTGTCTTTCCATCTGCCACGCTCCTGAAGGTCAGGGGTCTGTCTGTGCTGCCTTTTGGGACCTGGGGCCTGCCCCAGCACCTGACACAGTGTGTTAATGAATGTATGATGACCTTGTCACTCAATGCCCTCTGCATGTCCTGTTTGCCCATTGGATGACAAACATAAAGACTGAGGTCCCACAGTAGAATGAAACAGACACTATCACCCTATATACATATATGATTATTATACTACTGGTGTGACTCTGCACTATGTACAGCCAGAGGAATGAGAAGTTGGGCTCCATTTGTGTACCATGTGACAAAATGCACTCTACTGTCATGTAGAACAAATTAGAACAAATTAAAATTTTTTTTTTAAAAAAGAAAAAAAAAAAAAGGTTGAGGTCTCAATCCCAGTTCTGCCTCCAGCTTCCAGATGATTCTGTGTGTCATCTTCTCTGGCTTCAGTTTCCTTATTTTGATGCATCTAATTTCTAAGAATCCCTAGATTCCCCTAACACCGGTTTCCTGAAGGCAGATCCTGAAACAAGACGCTCCCAGGAAACAGGATCGAGGGAGCAGAGTGAGACAGGGAGGAAGGAAAGCCACCATGGGAGTGTCATCGAGGTCCCTGCTGTAGTCGCTGAGGGTCAACTCTACTGGGATCTCCTGTGAAGCATATGAGACATTCCCAGATTGTTCCCCCAAAGGCTGAGAGATGGGGGGATTTATCTACCAGCTCCTGTTCCCCAGGAGTTGAGGGTTCTCAATAGTCGTTGCTCCTCTGTGTCTGGGGGGTGCTCTTTGCTCAGTGGCTCGGGTGAAGGTTTTGAGCAGAAAGAAGAGACACCTGGAGGGAGCCTGAGGAGGAGCAGCCATCAGTGAGATGGGAGTCGCATGCGGAGATTTCACCATCATAGCGGCTACACTCAGAAATGGCTGGCGGGACACCCAAGCTTGATCCATTCTTGGAGGGAAATTAACTTGCGTTGAGGAGTTGCTGGGGGCAATGGCAGCTTGTGATTTTCAGGAGCGTTGAGGGCCTGAGCCCCGCCCCCCAGCTGCTTCTTGACCCCCTGAGCCTGCTCCTTTCTTCTAGCTGGTGTCCAGCTTCGGGTCCACTGTATGGCTCAGCTCAGAGAGAGAGGTGCACTTCATGGCTGCAGAGAGGTTGCTGCAGTGTGCAAAGGTGGGATGCAGGTGCGGGGCTGGTGGGGGAGTTCTGCAGGGTGGGTGGTGGCTTCTTGGATCTCTGCAAGTCCTGCCTACTCCTCGGGCCCCTAGACTTTCCCAGGAAGCAGTGGGGCTCCTGGCCCTTCTTCCCCAGGACCTCTGTGCATCATCCTGAAGCTCTTCTGTACCTGCTGGCTCGTTTTGACTACATGCTTCACAGCATCCCTGGATATAGAGGGAACAATCTTCTTAGAAATGAGAGGTTTGCCTAAATACGATAATAGTAATTGTCATTATTATTGCTTCTATGTATGTCATAGTAGTTAAAATCAC
The DNA here is from genome assembly GCA_025594165.1 of Tamias sibiricus. Classification (NCBI taxonomy): domain Eukaryota; kingdom Metazoa; phylum Chordata; class Mammalia; order Rodentia; family Sciuridae; genus Tamias; species Tamias sibiricus. Next base: position 41,363,648 of record CM046672.1, read on the forward strand.
AGCTCACCTGAGTTCAAGTCCACATTTTTGCCACTTAAATCAGCTGTGTGACTTTGTGCAACTTACACACTCTGTGCACTATCTCTGATATGGGAAAGATAATAGTATCTCCTTCACTGAGCATAGCAAAGACTCAATAATGATATGATAAAGATTGAGCCCTTTCCATGGACCAGGCGCTGTGCTAAGTAAGCCCTTTCTGCAAATTGTCTCATGATATTACAAAATAGTTTATGACGTCCATTGCATTTTTATTCCCATTATCCAGATGAGGAACCGAGGCTTGCCCAGAGCAAGCACCTTGCTTCATGAGCTTACCCAGCCTGGAGCCTGCCCCTGTGGTTACATTGGGAATCGCAGGGCTCTGGTTTAATGCCAAGGGGCTTTGTTGTGAGATTGGCAGTGGAGACCCATGGCTTTGTAGCCAGGTGACCCTGCCTTTTCTCTAGTGCTGTCTCTTCCCAGGACACACAGTGGATCAGTCTCATGAGCTTGGAGGTAGGCAGGTCTGGCTTTGAGTCCCAGTTGGTCCGCTCATAAACTGTGCTCTTAGGTCATTTAACTTGTTGGAGGCTCTATTTCCCATGAAATGAATATTAAAAAGCCTGGAAAGTAGGATGAAGATAGAGAAAGCCTGAGCAAGATTTCTGAGCTGTAAAACAGCAGGGTCAGTATTTCTGCTGCCTGTGTCATCATTATTCTGGGTTCTAGTTCTAAAGCACCTCATGGTAAATTAGGAGCAGTGCCCTGTGTCAACAGCGAGGGGGCTAGCTAGGTGGGTCTCTTATCCTTCTGGGACAAACTGTGCCCATTCCAGGTGGGTACATAGTGAAAGGATGCCCCTCCTGGGGTGTCCCTGTCACCACACGGCAATGACTTGACCATGGTACCAGACAGGCCAGGGTGGGTCACATGCCTGGCAGCCAGAGGCCAGTGTGTGCAGATGTGGACAGAGGTTGATTGTGACCATGGATTTCTCTTTGTTTCTTTTAAAACAAGATGTGTGTCTCTGAGGTGCCTTTACACACGGAAGGCACGTGTTGTCCTCTTGGTGGCCACAGCGTGGGGAAATCACATTCCAGGACTATCAGATGAAATACAGAGACTACACGTCTGTGGTCCTCGATGGCATCGGCCTGACCATTGGTGGCCAGGAAGTGGTGGGCATCGTGGGAAGGACAGGCTCTGGTGAGCTGAGGGTCCCTGGGGAGCATCCACATCTTCTCCTTTGGCCTTTGGGTACCAGACCACTTTAGGGCGTGTGCTGGGCCCTGTGCTAAGTAGACATTGGTGAGCAAAACCAAGGTCGTGGGACTCCAGTGGAGGAGATGGATGTTAAAACCATCACATAAATAAGGAAACAAAGATGGCAATTGCAGATTGTGGTGGACACCAAGAAGGAAATACACAGGCGGTGTTTTAGGAGTCATGAGGTTGGTGTTGCCTGAGTTACAGAGACCTGGGCTAAGAGATGAAGGATGAGCGGGGACCGTGGGGACAGTGGAGTGTCTTCAGGTGGAGACAGTGCAGGGCTTTGGCCGGAGTGAGGAGCAGGGCAGAGTTGCACCTGGGTCCTCCTGTCCTTCCTTCCCTCCCTCCTTCCCTTCCTGGGCCTCTCATCTGCCTCCTCCTCCTCCTCCCTCTCCCCTTTCCCTTCCTCCTTCCTGATTTCTCTCTTCCTTCTTCTCCTATTACTTTTGGGAGACCTGGTCCAAATGTTACTCTGCATTGTTCCAAGGCACTGTTCAGACTTGCTTCTCGGACCCCATCTTCACTCCTTGGCCAGTACAGGGTGACTGGAACCTTCGTGGGTCCCTACCTCCTCAGCTCTACCTTTCAACCCTGCAAGTAGGAAGAGCTTCCAGCACTGTTTCTTTATGTGCTGTTCCCTTGCTCCTGGTATCTGCCAGTTGGCCTGTGAGGGCTGGGCTGTGGCATAGAGGAGCTCTCAGTAGACACCGGCCTGGTTGACTATACTCATATAGTAGATATATGTTGAATACCTACCATATGCCTGGGAACCTGCATTAGTCAGTTCTTTGTTGCTATGACAAAATACCTGAGAAAATAGATTTAAAGGAGGAAAATTTTATTTTGGTATACAGTTTCAGAGACATCATCAGTACATGGTCCCTTGGCTTTGTGGCTTTGGGCCTTTGGTGAGGCTGAACGTCATGGTGAGAAGCATGTGGCAGAGCAAAGCTGCTGATCTCATGGTGTCCAGGAGGGTGATGCTCACACACACACAAGAGGCCAGGGACCCATCGCCAGTGTGACCGCTTCCCCCAACTGGGCCCCACCCCTTTGTAGCCCACTCAGCTATGAGCTATGAGCGCATGAATGGATGAGTCCTTTGATGATGTCAGAGCCATCATGCTCCAATCACTTTCCCAAAGTTCCACTTGTGAACCCTGCTGTTCTGGAGACCAGGTGTTCAACACATGAGCCTTTGGGGGACATTCCAGCTCCAAGCCATAGCAGGATTTAAAGGGAAACAAGACACACGGCTTCTGTCCTCATCAACCTTTGAGCACAGGGTTGAAAGCTCAAATGCCTTTAACACAGATGAGTGGAAAGGGTCTGGCGTGTGACGTGGGAGTGGGGAGGTGGAGGTGGACCCGAGTGCCGTTCCTCTGAAAGATGCCGCCACACCCCGCGCTGGCTGAGTTGCCTAGGGGATGTGGGCCCAGGGCTCCCATTTCTACAGCTTCAAGAGAAACATGCAATTTGAATTTCTGTATATAGGATCTTTAAAATGCAAGCAAGAAATTTTAAAAATTAGTGTAATACTCTGTGTGGGATATAAAGCATATGTGTTGTCTGGGGCTCTGTTGATCTAGGCTTTAAGAAAGCTGCTTGGGACTGGAACCTTTTGGGGCAGAGACCCCAGGCCTCGTGCCCCTCTCATGGGCCATGGAGGGGAGTGGGTCAGGGGCAAATGTCAGGGGTGACCTCTGCTTCCCTGCTGCCCCACTCATTTCTTGCCCTACAGGAATGGCCTCCTTGGGCGTGGCTCTCTTCCGTCTGCTGGAGCCCACGGCAGGCAGGATTCTCAACGGTGTGGACATCTGTGGTATCGGCCTAGAGGACCTGCGGTCCAAGCTGTCAGTTATCCCCAAGATCTGGTCCTGTTCTCGGGAACCATCAGGCAAGTGCTAGGCTGGAGGCCAGCCTGGTATGGAGGCCAGCCTCGCGGGGAGAGTCACGGGACGGGGATTCCAGCACTTTGCTGCCTCGAGTTAACAATGCCTCAATTTCTGGGCCTCTGATCTCTCCTTGGCATTTTGCGCCAGTGAGGCCTACCTGGTCCACCTCACTAAGGTGTCCTCCAACAGACGGGAGCCTGTTGTAAACCATAATGTCCTAAACGAAGATGAAGCACGCTTTCATTTTGTAATAGCTCGACGGGATTGGTCAGAATCTGGTCCCAATTAAGGATTTGCACCGTGACTACCATAGGCTTTTGTGTCCAGATGTGATTTACCCTCTTCTCTCACCACTGGCCCGCTGGGTGAAGCCCTGGGGTGGTGGCTAGCAGGTGCTTCTTCACAGGGGCCTGTTCTGGGCAGTGGTGGGGGGAGAAAGGATCCAGGCGGGCCAGCGAGGGGAGCACGCAGAACCCAATCCCTCAGCAGCAGCTTCACGCTGTCCACTTCCCGGAAGGCGGCCCAGGGACAAGCTTTATCTAAATCAGTGTTCTTACCTGACAGTGCACTTTCTTTATTTGCAGTGTTGGGGTTGGAACTTCATGTCGCCGTACCACCGAGCTACACCCGGAGCCCTCGACAGTGCAGGTTAGCTGTGAAGGAACACAAAGACACAAAGGAAGAGCAATACATCAAAAAGAAGCCAGGTCCTCGTATTTCAGTGATATTTAAGGGTATTCTTAGAGGCAAGAGGATGAACTCATTCATTCTAACCATTTCGTTTGCCTTTTCTAAGCTTCTGCACTGTGATAGATGCTGAGGACACTTTGATGAATGACCATTTCCTCCTCTTCACCAGGAGCTCCCAGTGTAGTTGGGGAGGACATCTGTTTGTCTGTTTTGTTTGTTTGTTTGTTTTACAGGTGTAAGACCTGAAAAATTATAAGGAGGCAATTGCTAGATTAGAGATATGAACAAAGTGCCAAGGGAGCCAGAGTGTGATGAGTAACTGCCTGAGTGAATCCAGGAAGGCTTTATAGAGGAGGGGATATTTAAGTAGGGTGTTGAAGGATAAGTAGGAGCTTGCCTGGAAGAAACACAGGAGAAAGTCTTTCCAGGGACAGTGAGTAATATGTGCACAGACACAGGGAATGATAGAACAATTAGTGGTAGATTATTGTGTTAAGGTAGAATTTACCTATTCAATTGGTTGCGCCTTTGTATAAGGAGTAGTAAAATATAAACTAACATTTATGGATCATTTATATGTACCAGTTATATGCTTTAATGTACTATCCAATTCAACTGTCCCAATAATCCTAGGAGGTCATTTTATCTTGCCCATTTTACAGATGAAGAAACTAAAATTAGGAAGGCAATTTTTTTTTTTTTTTAAACCAGAAATTGAACCAGGAGTCTTTAACTACTGAGCCACATCCCCAGACCTTTTTTGTATTTTATTTAGAGACAGGGTCTCACTGAGTTGCTTGGGGCCTCACTAAGTTGCTAGGCTGGTTTGAACTTGTGATCCTCTGGCCTCAGCCTCCAGAGCTGCTGGGATTACAGGCGTGTGCCACCACACCCATCAACAGGTAATTTGCTTAAGGACCTGCAAGTAAAAGTGAAGATGAGATAGCTTCTCAGGTAGTCTAAATCCAAAATCTGTGATATTCCCCCTCCGTGCAAGAAGAAATATGAATTGAAATCCAGGAGTCTTGGGTTCTCTATCCTTAGGATTCTAACTCTCAGTGTCTTTGATTCCAGCCTGGCTCTCATACTGACTTATGTTGTCACTGTGAACAAGTCATTTAACATTGATAAGCCACATTTTCCCCATCAATGAAAGGGGTACACCCATCTGAGGGCAGGG
>CM046672.1:41368763-41399313 GCA_025594165.1 Tamias sibiricus
CAAGACTGTCCTAGATGGGGAAGGGTCAACTCTTCCAATATAAGGCAAACTCTAGAAAATCATAAATGCTCCATCTGTGTAAATACAGACAAGTGTATTATTATCCCTACATGTAGTTCTTGGGTAAAGTAAAGCACATGAATCTAGTCAATTTACAAACTTTGATCAACATAAAGACTGTTGCATCTTTTCTCCAAAGTTATTTGTAAACAATTGACTAACATGTAATATTGCAATTGCATAGACCCACAGAAGTAATACAATAAACAGATAACTACGCATCACCCCGTTTTGTCCAGTCTTCGCATGGCGATGTATTTGCTCCAGGCATTAGCATAGCAGTGCACCTAGGTTCCCTCCAGCCCAGGCCAGGGCCTCCCCGTTATGAGCAGTTTTATGCAGGCCAGGCCTCTGGCAGCTTGGGGACAGACGCTGATTGACCTAGAAAAGGGGGTGCTACTTGGCAACACCACTGTAAACCTCTTTCTTCCTCGCCCCTGGAAAGAGAAGGAAGGAAGGCTCAAGGTGAAGGACGTACATTTGACCTGAAGGCCCGGGAGAATTGCATGTTGCAGCATGTACCACAATCGGCAGGCGAGAGAATGAGGTGATTAAAGCTAAAAATGAATACACCTGACCTGGGAAAGCAGCCTTCTGAAATAATTAGGCCACGAGACGCAGGACGAGGAAGCACGATTCAGGTGTCTGTTGAACAAGAAAGACTCCCCCCTCCCCTCGCGTGCCTTTGCCAAACCGTTGGAAAGTGCCTCGCTCTGTTCTCTTGAGGAATTGGTTTTTAGAAACAATTCATTTCTGACCACACAAGACAGGGGATTCAAGATGTGTCTTTCTAAGCCGGTTGTGACAAGACCAGGGGCTTTGCTAATCAACTAGAAATATGACTGGATATAAAATCTTTACCTGTTTAAAAAAAATGATAATATATTTCAAGCAAATTAATTCCATCTGGACCAGTTAGAGCACATAATCAGCTCTGTTATGCAAATAGTTATCTTTGTGGTGGAAATCAATAACTTATTTTCTTCTGTAATAAAGAAAAAAAAGGGGGGAATAAGTTTTTATTAATTATGTTCCAAATGAAATGTTTTCTTGCAAGGCTGTGGGTTTTGTTTCATTGTGAGGGCTTCCCCCTTGCCAGTTGCTGGGACTCTGGTAAGGGTCTTTGGCAGGACATCCCTAAAAAGCCACCTCTCATTGGGAAGGTGGCCCAGAGAACCAGGCCAGGCCAACTTCTCTAGGGATATCAGTTCAGCAAAGGTACATGCCTGGTGGTATCTGCCAGCCCAGCGCAGGTCCAGGTCTTTCCCTCCAGCTGCAATTCTGAGGAGCATCTTATTTATAAAGCTTCCTTGACCACAGTTAGTCAGTATGGGCTCCAGTTATAGATGAAGTTAATGACAATATTGACTATGCCATAAACCCATGTTAATGTTAGCCATAGGGCAGTATTTATGAGCTATTTCTACCCTCCTGAACATGAAGGAGTCTTGCAGGAAAAATAGTTCTTACTCTTTCCTCTGATCAACAGGAGAGTGTCTTTTGTGACCATCTGGGGAGTATAATGTAGAAAAGATGGTCCTGTAACACTTCAACTGGGAACACTTTTATCCATTTGTACCCTAATGATGGTCATTGCCACCTTTATTTTATTTTAATTTTTTATGAACACGAGGGGGAGAACCTCAGAGTCGGTAGTCAGCCTGCCCACGTAGCTTATCTCTTCCAGCGTGGTCATATGCACGGTGGCTTTTCTACATGTTCTGATTGAATCTTTTAGGGGGTGTTCTTCCAGGGTCTGCTGTCATCAAAGCAGGTGGATTTTTGACCCGGATGATGCAGTCACAGTCACTTACATGTGGAAATTCATCTGAGCCTCCGTGGGGCTGCAGCACGGTTATTTTTGGCCTCTTGCCATTTCATTTATGAGGTACTTGTATTTGACAAACAGATCTCATTTATGCACAGATATCAGCCTTCTTCCTGTCTGATTATGAGACACGAGACCGCACCCTGACCTGGGTCCCACGTCTGTGAAAAGGGGCCAATCCTTCTTGGCTTTGTGAAGACCCCTTCCAAAGGCAAGCCTGTCATTCTCCTGGCAGAGGGATTTGGAAGCACAGCCTGTTGTAGTCTATTGTGTATCAGCAGAAAAACATCCCTGCTCCTGAAGGCCTTGTATGTGGAGTCACAGGGTGTAGTCGCCTGAAGCGATGGCCGCTTGGAGCAAAGAAGCCGCGGGAAGAAGTTTTGAGACGAACTGGAAACAAACAGCTCTTTATTCTGGCAACTTTTCTCCCTGGCTCTAACTACACCCCGACACGCCGTCCACGCTCCTCTAACCTCCAAAATGGCGCAGACCTCCTCCGCAATCTCGCTCAAGTCCCTCGAGATCTCCGGCCAAGTCTCGCAAGATCCTGGGCCAAGTACGGAAGGCGCCAATGCCCAAACATGTCCAAAGCCAAAGCCCGTAGTCCACCGCAATTTAAGCCATCTCCCCAAACAGGGCTCCTGCATTTCCCCCTTTTTGTTTTAAAAGAGGTAATGCTCTAGGACGTCTATGTGCAACCAACATTCTTACCCGTCATCGGATAATCAAGGCTGTGCCCTTGACTCCTGTCTTAGGTTGATATGTCGGCCACATGAGACTGTCCCGTGCGACTGTGCCTGTCTTAGGTTGTCCCCCTCTGGGGATCTTACCCGTCATTGGCTAACCAGCCATCCAATGGAGCCCTTTAGGATCGACTGTGTATGATGACTAACAGCCGTCCAATTGTGAGGAGATGTTGCGGCTTTAAGGCAACAAGCCTTTTGGTGACGAGCCAAATTGTATAGCATATCAAATTGTTTAAACAAATTATTTGCCCTAAGTTTCATCAAGTAACACACTGAATTCTCTGGACAAATGTCCGCAAGTCATTGTCCTGTAAAGTCCCAAACAATGAAAGATCAAAATGTCCATTTGTTATAACACGTTGATGTAGGAGGTCCCATGCATGTAGAGCAGAGGCCACACTGTTGGTGAGGTTGTTTGATGCTTGAGCAGCAGGGATGCTTGTGGTGACCGCGTTCCCTGCAGCTATAGCAGCAACCGTCTTTTTTATATCTAGATAATGCCACCGGCAAATCTTCAGGGCCCGCTACCTAGAAACTCAAGCATCAATTATTAAAGGAAAGGCAGTGTTATTTCAGCACTGAGTGAAGAGTCGAGTTGTCAAACTAAAAAACAGAATTATTAGATTAGAAAATTAAAGTTGATTTCTGCTCATACACATTGTTGTTTGAGCTCACACAAACATAAGTTGTCAAAATATCATATTGAGAACAAAAGAAAGAAAGACTGAGGGTATTTACTGTATTAAAGATAGATTAAAGAAAAGCTAAAGGCACTTTGGAGAAATAATTTGTCAGCTGGAACCCTCAAGTCTCTGTATACACAGCAATTTTTTACCTGTTGAGATAATTGAAATTAATCAGCTATTAAACAAATGAAGTTAATAACAAATGAACAATCTTATGTCAAAACACCAAAATATTAGGTTATATAGCACTAGTCATATTGTTTGCTAAAGAGAAGTCCCAGGGATACCTATAATCAAAATTGAAAGTACCTTCATTTATAAAATTATTTACCTAAATTGAATACTCTCAACCTAAAATGAATTAAAGTTATTTGGATCCATATATATATATATATATATATATATATATATATATATTCTTTTTCATAAGCGCTTTGTTCTTTGTGACGTCACACTGGACAGACGAACAAACATACAAACATATATTTGTGACGTCACATTAACATGAAATGTAGACAAATGTACAGACATAAAGACATGTATAAAAAGAAAAAAAAATACAATTGTGTGCACACTAAAGAGAGATCTCCTCATCCCGGCCGGGAGGAATGACTCTTGAGTTGTGAAACATTTTGAAGGATACTTTTGAGGGAGTCATTCTATATCTTCATCTTGGTCTTCTTGATTTTGTACCTTTTTTATTAATCTTGATTCCTCAACAACTACATCTTGATCATTTTGATGTGGTACCTGCTTTATTAATCTAGATGGTATCCATATTGGAGAGGATTCGTGTTTTGGAAAAACACAAACAGATCCTCTCCCCCCAAATTAATACTGGATCTGGACCCTTCCATGTACCTGAAAGAACATCCTTCCAGTAAACCAAGGGTTTATGTTGTTGGTGTGGATTCCAATGTCTGTCTCCAGCAGAATAACCATTAGAGTCTAAAGTTAAAAAATTTAAGGTAAACAGGGCAACTGCCAATCTGTCTTTAGGACTTTTCCAATTTCCTTCTTTTTGTTTTAATAACATAATTTTCAGTGTGCGGTTTGCTCTTTCAATAATGCCCTGACCCTGAGGATTGTATGGGATGCCTGTTTTATGGGATATGTTGAATTTTGCGCAAAACTGTTTGAAAGATGAGGACGTATATGCGGGGCCATTATCTGTTTTAAGCATTTTGGGGATGCCCAATGCAGCAAAAGCTTGTAAACAATGAGATGTGACATCTTTAACTTTTTCTCCAGAATGTAAGGAAGCAAAAATCATGCCTGAACATGTATCTATGGTTACATGAATAAATCGCAATTTTCCAAAGCTTGGCTCATGAGTAACATCCATCTGCCACAAATGATTGGGCATTAATCCTCTAGGGTTAACACCAAAATGAGGATTGGGCAAATGTGTCATACAAGATTTACAATCTTTTACAATTGTTCTGGCTTGCTCTTTTGTGATTTTAAACCTACGTTGCAAGGTGGTGCTGTTGACGTGAAACTGGGAATGAAATAAAGTAGCTTGTTGTAGTGCTGAAAGTATAAATATTGTTTTTGTAAGTTCATCAGCCTTTTGATTACCTTCATGGAGGGGGCCAGGCAAATTAGTATGTGCTCTAATATGGCCTACGAATAGAGGTTCTTTTCTTGCCCACAAAAGTTTTTGTATTTGATAAAACAATTTAAAAGCTGGAGTATGAGGTGCTATTGGTCCTGCTAACTCTAATTTTGGGACGGCTTGTACAATATAGTGGCTATCTGAAAAAATGTTTATGGGCTGGTCTCTAAAATTTTCCAGAGCTCTTACCACAGCTTCCAATTCCACTAGTTGAGCTGATTTGTGTGCAGTTATGTAAGTCATATTTTCTTTTGTAGTGACTATTGCAGCAGTACCATTTGAGGACCCATCTGTAAATACATTAAATGCCTTAGGAATAGGTTGATTTTTTATTACCTGTGGAAATATAATAGGATGATTAATACAAAAAGATAATATAGGAGACTTAGGAAGGTGATTATCAAAATTTGCAGAGGTAGAGCATCTAGCTATAGCCCAGTCATTATCGTTGAAGCATAAATATTCAATCTGTGACGATGAATAGGGAGTAATAATAGTAGCAGGGTGAATGCCAAATATTTTAGTAGAAGTTTTAAGTCCTTGAAGAATAAGTTTAGCCACCATGGAGGTATAAGATTCAATTATACTTTTAGGAGAGACGGGCAAATGTATCCATAATAAAGGCCCTTGTTGCCAAAATACTCCTGTGGGTGTATATTGTGAAGAAATAATAATCAACATCAGCGGTTGAGTTAAATCAAATCTGTCACAATGAGCTCCTTCAATGGCTTTTTCTACTAACTTTAAAGCTTTCCTAGCATCTGGAGTCAGTGTTCGCGGTGAGGATGGATCAGGGTCCCTCGAAGGATATCAAATAAAGGTTTTAATTGGCCAGTAGTGAGGTTTAGTGTAGGGCGAAGCCAATTAATGTCACCCAGCAGTTTTTGGAAATCATTGAGGGTGGTTAAATGTTCTTTATTTATTAAAATTTTTTGGGGTCTAACAAAAGTATCCATGATTTTAAATCCTAAATATAATATGGGAGATCTAGTTTGAACTTTTTCTTCTGCTATATATAATCCGTATTTTTTTTAAAATTTTCTACCATGTCACTGAATATATTAAATAAGATTTTTTGATTAGGGTGGGCCAGTAAAATATCATCCATGTAATGTAGACACATGAGGTTTGGATAGTTATTTTTAATGGGTTGGATAGCCTTGTCCACATATATTTGGCATATGGTGGGGCTATTAGCCATTCCCTGTGGTAAAACCTTCCATTGATATCTCTGATCAGGGCCATTATTGTTAATAGAAGGAACTGAAAAAGCAAACCTGGGGGCATCCAGAGGATGTAGGGGAATAGAAAAGAAGCAATCCTTTATATCAAGACTAATAACATGGAAACTTTTTGGAATAGCTACAGGATTCGGAAGTCCAGGTTGAGTAGGGCCCATGACTTGCATGGTTTTATTAATTTGTCTAAGATCATGTAATAATCGCCATTTTCCTGATTTTTTTCTTGATCACAAATATGGGGGAATTCCAGGGAGAGGTGGAAGGTTCTATATGTCCTGCTTCTAATTGTTCCTGAACTAGTAGGTGGGCCGCTTGTAATTTCTCTTTAGATAGGGGCCACTGAGGGACCCACACTGGCTTATCAGAAAGCCATGGTATTTTTAAAATTATTTTCTCAGTGGCCCCGAAGAAAAATGTCTTTTTCCTATATGATAATGATTTCTTTTAGGGTTACGCTTACCCTGTACTTTTTGATAATGATTTCTTTCAGGGTTAAGACTACCCTGTATATTTTCACATTTAACACCTGCAGGTTTGGTTGCAAGGTGTACTCCCATTTGTTGTAAAATATCTCTTCCCCATAAAGTAACTGGTAGGTTAGGTAAAACATAAGGCTGAAACGTTCCTTTATGTCCTTCATCATCCTCCCATTTTAAAATTACTGCACTTTTTTCTGGGAGGTTATTATATCCCAAGCCTCTTAAACTGGTTGAAGCTTTTTGCAGAGGCCAGTGTTTGGGCCATTGTCGTAAATTAATGATGGAGGAATCAGCTCCAGTATCTATAAGTCCCTCCATTTCTATTCCTTGGATTCTTATTTTACACATAGGCCTCCTAGTACAGTCTCGAACCCAGCAAGCCATGGGACTCGAATCAGTGGAACAAAATCTTGTATTGTTCCCTTTTTGAGGCATACTCATTTAAATGAATTATGTAAATTTGGAAGGAGAAGCAGCTGAGCAATTTTATCTCCTTGATTAACAGAACTTATACTTTGGGGTGAGCTAAGCATTATTTTTATTTCCCCTTTGTAGTCTGAGTTTATTACACCTGGGGTCACTTGCAAACCTAATAAGCTTTGAGGACTTCGCCCGATAATAAGTCCTACAGTCCCTGAGGGAAGAGGTCCCCTGACTCCTGTGGGAATCAGTTGAACCCCCATTTCAGGTGTTAACACTATTCGGGGCGGTGGAACAGAGGTCTAATCCTGCATTTCTTCCTGTTCCTCTGGTGAGGGAGTGGATGGGTAATAGGGGTTGTGTCGGGGAAGCATCTGAATGGATGCTTGAGGATACTCCTCTTCCAATGCCTCGTACATTTGTGGGCCCCGGGGCATTGGGCCTCGTGCCCCGTTTTTTTGAATTCCTGAACAAAGGATTTCCATGGATGTCAAATTTTGAATGGCATTTATTGGCCCAATGATTTCCCTTTTTACACCTGGGGCAGCAACCTGGAGCACGGTATGAATTTGGTCTTATTTCTCTTTTGGGATTTTGCCTAGAATAGCCTGATTGACTATGATAATTTTTCCTGGAATATCCTGATTGATTATAGTGTCTAGGTTGAGTCCTTGTGAAATTCTGAGGGGCAGCATCTCTAACAGCTGCTGCAATCATATTCCCTGTGACAAAGGCATCATTTATATCTTTACATAGTTGTATATATATGGAAAGATCCTTTTTATTTCTCCATGGCCTGATGGCTTCCTGGCAATATTTATTAGCGTTTTCATATGCTAATTGAACAACTAATGGCATAACTTGATCAACGTCTCCAAAAAAACTCTACCTGCAGTTCTCAAAAGTCGATCAGCAAATTCAGCATATGGTTCATTAGGTCCTTGAATTACTTTGGACAAGCTACCTTGTAGATCCCCAGGTCCTTGTACAGTTTTCCATGCCTTTAAGGCAGCTGCGTTTATCTGAGCATATACTCCTGGGGTATAATATTTTTGAACCTGTACGTCTGCGAATGGCCCTTCTCCTGTGAGCATTTCTATATTATGGTCTCCAAATCCTGCATCTGCATTTATTTTAGCTGTTTCTATACAAAGTTCTTGAAATTGTGATCGCCAAACCAAGTATTGTCCCCCACTTAATGTTGCTTTACATAGACGTTTCCAGTCTGAGGGGGTTAAGCTAAAGGTGTTAAGGGACTCCAGTATACTCAACGTGAAAGGAGCTTGGGGTCCATATGTCATTACTGCCTCTTTGAGAATTTTTATTGTTTTGAAATCTACTGACTGGTGGCCCCTCTCTCCCATTTTCATATTCAAATACTGGCAGTTCCCAACGTATCTGTGAGTTACCCTCAAGAGCACATAAGCGCTCAGAAAGACTTTTTATTTCTATTTCTAGGGTATGCAAACGCCTAGTGATACCCTTCATATTTTCTGTAATAGATTCCACCCATGGGGGGGGGGGAGTGGAGGACATAGGTTCCTCCACTTGATGGTCCCTTATCTTGGTCTTCCTTAATTTCCTTTTGTTCATTTTTTCAGAATCACTTTTACTTAATTCCTCCTCACTACTACTACTCTCATTGGTCCTAACTGACTCAGTAACATCCTGAGTCCCGGATTCAATTGAGAGCATGTATCCTTGAACTATCTCTAATAAATCTTGAATAGCTTTAGCAGCTCGGATCTTTGTCATTTTTGAGCCCGCACTGATACTATCCTTACTGGCCCTAACTGACTCAGCCGAGGCCAAGCTTTCATGATCACTTTCACTTTTTCCAAATTCTCTCCTCACTAATAACTGACTCAGCTATATCAAAGAATCCATCAAGAGCCTTGTACACTTGGGTCTTAGTTATTTTCGAACCCATTTTAAACCGCTCTGACTAGAGACTCCTGCGAGGTTCCTCAGTTCTTACCTGCCCTGTCGATTCCCCGTCCGGGCCACCACCTGTTGTCGCCTGAAGCGATGGCCGCTTGGAGCAAAGAAGCCGCGGGAAGAAGTTTTGAGACGAACTGGAAACAAACAGCTCTTTATTCTGGCAACTTTTCTCCCTGGCTCTAACTACACCCCGACACGCCGTCCCCACGCTCCTCTAACCTCCAAAATGGCGCAGACCTCCTCCGCAATCTCGCTCAAGTCCCTCGAGATCTCCGGCCAAGTCTCGCAAGATCCTGGGCCAAGTACGGAAGGCGCCAATGCCCAAACATGTCCAAAGCCAAAGCCCGTAGTCCACCGCAATTTAAGCCATCTCCCCAAACAGGGCTCCTGCAACAGGGGACAGGCCCAGGATTTCTGGGGACCCAGAAGTCTGGGAGGGCATCTGCTGCAGGAGGGGGTCAGGCCACTTCAGGGGTGGGTAGAGGTAGCCTTCAAGGTAAGTGGGCAAGTGCCAGACAAGCAAGGAGCTGCTGAATTCTGGGGTTTCCTGCACCCCAGCCTTCTCTGGCTTCCTGGCCTGACTGCCTACCTCTTCCCAGGAAGCAGGTGGGGTCAGGTGTCTCAGTTCAGCAAGCAATGGCAGGCAGATGCCCCGCTAACCACCCTTTCGCCATTCACCATGCAGGCCGTTTACGGATTCCTCTGACCTAGTCTGCCAGGCGGCTCCAACGGTTGTGGACAGCTGGGCCGCTTGGCATTTTATGGCGAATGGCGGCTTCCCAAGGCCATAACTGTGTGTGCCTGGGAGCGCCAAGGGACATGGCTTCCCTGCTTGGTTCTTCTGAGGGGTGCCCTCTCCAGGGTGCCACAGCCCCCTCACCCGACTCTGCCAGCTGCTCTGTCACCCTGGCTGGTGAGAGCAGGAGCAAAGGAGTGTGCAAAGCAGCCCAGCCTGGGCAGCCGGCTCGGGCTCCATCCAGAGGGGAGCCCCCATCTCAGACGGCTGCGTTCACGGTAATGACACCTCCTGGGGAGGTACCTTATTGCTCTCACAGAAACGATCTCTACCGAGAGAAATTAATTGTTTTGTTGTCGATGGAAAAGAAAGAGAAGAAGCTATTTTTAAATGTTCTTTTTCCTTGGGGGTGTTGGAAGGGCAGGTCACAGGGGGCTGTCTCAAGACCCCATTCCCTGAAAGGATTTACAGGGGTGCTGCTGTGCTCCAGTGGAGAACTTCTGCCTGGGATTAGTGGGGAGGGAGGGGTTCTTATGGGTTAAGGTCCATGCAGGCAGCCTCAAGCAGGGCAGATGACTGTTTTTAAGTCCCAGCTTCTTCCCTCAAGGTGTGTTTCTTGTGCCTCAATCTCCTGATTGGAAAAATGGGGACAATAATGTTTTCTTATAGAATGGCTATGAGGATTAAATGAGATGATATGTGCTTAGAGTTTAGCCTGGAGCATAGTGGGTACCCAGCAACTGGCTGATAGGAGAAAGTGGGTGCATGAGAGAGTTTAGCAGCTGACTGACCCAAGACTCTCCTGTGGGCGAGATCCACGTTGCACCCAGCTCTCCGCAGCACCCCTGCATGGTGCTTCTGCATGCTGACCCACCTGGTGGATAAACCTCTCAGTCCTCTGGTCCTGAGGCATGGCCAGCCGCCATCACTCCCCTTCCAGGGCCACCTCCACTGGTTGCTGAGGCAGACTGGGGCTCATCTTCGTCTTTCCTGGCATTCTGGACTCACCTTTTGCTAAACCAGTGCAGGAGACCACTGGGCTTTCAAGCGTAGCAAGAAACTTCCGGAACTGCTCCATCAACAGCAGACCCACACGCACAGACGCATCCTAATGGAGGCCCGGCAGCACATTCACTATTTACCGAACATCTGGGAGATAACAACTTTTATGGGAGGGATTTTAATTAGCACTGTGGCTAAACGTGGTCGAGTTAACATGGGTGGCATTGGCTGGTATGCTCACTTCTGTAAGAGGCATCTGGCCAAGCGACGTGGCTGTGTTTATCACCTGGCCCCTGCCATTAATGAGCATGGGGGCTGGGAGTCACAGGGAATGAGGCAGCCCAGGCCACCATCAGGGCAGCCAAGGCAGGGCTGGGTGTGATCGGGGTCAGGCTGGCTCTGTGGCCCAGTGCTCAGAGGGCCCCACGCTTGGTGCCATGCTCTGTTCTTGCCATCTTGAGATTCTTCATGATGTAATCTCCGAGCTTCAGTTTGGTAAGTGAAGTCCAATGGGACACTGGTGCACGAGGTCAATAAAGGAGGGACAATAGGGGTGTCTGCTTTTTCATGCCACACCTTTTGCAGAAAGCATCTAAGATGCCCCCCAAACCCAGAATTCCATTGAACCCACCACGGATCGGTGCTTAGCAAGAATGAAAGTGAGCACAAGGGAAACACGTTACATCCAGAGCTACGCAGGATGCTGACAGCCCCCAAGAGGCCATGCTTCCCTTTGAACTGGGTGACAGCAGTGTTACTCCAAGAACACAAATGACCAGATATCCTGTCACATCCTTGCCTTTCATATCAATGTTACTTCCCTATGACCCCCAAAGCCATGCTGAGCGAGAAAGAGGAAGATAGAGTACCCCTCTGTCCCAGGTAGAAGGTAAAGGGCGTTGGTAGAAGGTGCATGTACCAAGGGGGGAAATAAAACCAGGTGGGTTAGTTTTCTGCAGCCCTCCCATGGTTCCAAATGAAAATGCATGTGAAGGTATGAGCCATGCAAGATAGTGTGTAAGTTTGGTGATTGTGCATGGGAGCTGAAAGCTCTTACGTGTGTATTTGAAACCAGTGTGGCATAATATAAAGAGGAACGGTAAAACTCATTTTAATAATGTAAAAATTTTATTTTTTTCTTTACTCAGAATGACATTAAATAGCAATCTAAAAATACTACAAGTTGAAAGACAGTTGGAAAAAAGGAAAACTCTTCAGTTTTTAGTAACTTTAGTGGCATGTTTTCCTTGCTTTGTGAACAAGGGACACTATGTTTTAGCCCTACTTTAGGTCCTACCCATTAGGCAGCTGTCCCTGGCTGTGGGCTCCTGATAGGCTTTGGGTCAGGGATTCAAGAAAGTGTGAATCTGCAGTAACCACGTGAGCTAGGAAGGGCGACAGGTCACTTCTGACAGTGGTTACCGTGAGCTGGGCATGTCCTAAGCAATTACATAGATTTTTAAATTTAATCCTATGAAGGGGAATCTGTGATGGCCATTTTACAGATGGTGATGTTCAAGTCTAGACAGGTAATTCACATAGTCAAAAAGGTGCAGAGCAGGTATTTGGAGCCCAGCCAGAGACCAGAGCCAGTGTTCGTGGCCTCCTTGATGCTCTGCCACCCTCATTGTGCCCATTTTTTTTATACCTTTATTTTTTTTTAATTTTTCTGTGGTGCTGAGGATCAAACCCAGTGCCTCACACATGCCAGGCAAGCGCTCCACCACTGAGCCACAACCACAGCCCCACTGTGTCCATTTTTATGGGATAGGGAAACTAAAGCTCAGAATAGCCCATAGAGATGAGGGGGCAGCAGGGCAGCAGTGACCCTGGGCTCCCACATTCCTACCCTTTCCCCTGAGCTGTGCACTGCCTTGTCCATTCTGAAAACATCTCCCTCCTTCCTCTGAACAGGCGTGTCATCATTTGTCATCACGGCTCCAGTTTCACATTAATAACCCAGTGAGTAACTTGGTCTGTTCCACATTCCTTTTTGAGTGATGACTTGGGGCCTCAAAATAGCTGTGCCTGCCCCTAGTCGGTGCCTTCACGCATGCACCCAGATGCCCCAACACACTGTACAAGGGCACCAGCACCCAGATTCATGCACACACGTGTACAGACACGTGCACAATGTGCCTGCCCACAGACAGGCCCAGCCACGTACACATATGCAGGCCTAGGCATGGACACATGTGCAAGCCCGTGTACAGACTTTGGTACACACATGCACACATGCTCACAGGTGTGGGTGCGTGCCCACTGTGCTCTGTGACAAAGCCAAGGGGGACCAGGGGGAATTGCCCAAGTTGGTGGGCAGCTCTAAAACATCTACCCTTGCAGACACCCCTGTGCTGGAGGGAACCGAGCTAGGAGACAGGAAGCACGGCAGCTACCGTGGAACCACAAGTCAAGGCAGCCTGCGAGTGGGCAAATGTTTGTTCAGATAAAAGCAGGATTAGAAATCACAAATAGTGAGGCCATTGTGTATATGTGGAGTGGTGGCTTTGTCCTCCATGGTCCCTGGAGGAGCTCCCCACAGAGTGGGAAGGGGGCACCCAGCTGCAAATGATGGCTAGGCAGGAGGTCACCATGAGTGAAAGTCAGGAAGAGCCACGTGGGGCCTGAGACAGTCAGGGGGGCCCTCCTGTGAGTGCATGAGTCTCAGCCCTGCTGGTCCCGGCCCTTCTTCTTCCTTCCCTCCGTCACCAGGACTGGCCCACCTGGAGGGGTACTCAACATGACAGCCTCAGGCTCAGGTCCTTACGTACCTCACTCCCTTCCCCAGGCCATGGCCTGTGAGGCAGGTCCCATTCTCAAATGCAGAAACTGAGGCCCGCCCCTTAGCCAACTCCATTTTCCCACAAGGTTGGAGGCATTGTTTGGGCTCCTTCCCAGAGAAACAGGCGCAAAACGGGCTCCACATTTGAAAGGGGACCCGGGGAGGCTGGGTGGGAGCTCAGGCCCTGCCCCCACCTCCACCAGCTGTGCAACCTGGCATTTCTGTGTCTGGGTCTCAGAGCCTTGTCTGTGCAGTGGGCACAAAGATTCAATGAAATCCAGCAGGCCACAGAGACTGGTCCCTGGTAAGTGTCCAGCGAACCTCAGTGTCCCCATTCCTATTATTGTTATAAGTTGTGATTACTATCTTATCCAGTGTTATGACACAATTGGAAAATGAGAATTAAAAGTCCATGCTGGAGAAGTGGGGACAAGGAGACTCTAGTCCAGAGGGCACCTGATCCCAGAGGCCAGATTGGAGCAAAGGCTCTTTGGGAACCTGCCAGCCTTGCAGGTTCCCACCCCACTATACTCCCAGGCTCATTCTTTCCTTTCTCTCGATTCTCCAGCTCTCTAGGTAGCACACAGCCTGGACTGGAGGGACACAGTTTCCTGCTGTGTGATCTTCGACATGTCTCCTAACCTCTCTGGAAAATGATAGCAAAAACATCTACTTTGAGATGGTTTCTGGAGTTGCATGGAAAAAGAAAGAATGCAAGGGCTTTGAAAAGGGTCACTTAGTACAGGGCTGCTGAGGTTTCCCCTGCACGTAGCGCCCCCTGCTGTACAGGAGGACATCAGGGGGCTGAAGGGAGGACGGTCATAGGGCTACACCCCCACCCCCCCCCCTCCCCCGCCTCACCGCATCTCAAGGATGTTCAATAGCTTTAGAGCCCTGGGAGGGTAACGTTCTGCACCCAGTAGTTTCCATGGAGAAAATCCCAGTCTCTGACATTTTGCAACCCATTTGACCTAATTTATGCAGTATTTTATCATTTGGGGCAATTTTGTGATTTGGGTGGGGAGTGGGTGGTGTACAGAGCTTGGATGAAATTCCCCCGTTCTGAGTCATCCCCACTCTCCTGCTTAAATACAGCCATGATATACATGCGCATCTCTACACATTCACACACGGCTGTGCATACACACACATACATGCATGTATGTACATATACATAAAGGAGGAGACAGAGGGTAAATTGGAAAAGCCCTATTATGGCCCATATTTGTTTTTCCTTCAATCTTTATGTTCATTTGGAATATATGTGTGCAGAGAGTTGTGAATTTTTATCCCTGACCTTTGTAGACATAAAACCATCCTATTATCATATACCTGTCAAAAGAGGGGAGAGAATCAGACGAATATTCTCTGCCTTTTATGTGTTGAAAAAAAAGAAAAAAGTTATTAACGTTTTTTCCAATCCAGGCATTCGGAAAACAACCATCTCACTCCTGAGTTCCCTGCAGTTAGGATTGCTGGGTGGGTGCTGTCGTCCCACCCCCTGCTCAGAAACCAGTCCTTCCCTCTTAGGGAGTATGCCCTGCACTGGTCAGCATGGCTGTGTGGGGACAGGGGCAGCCCCTCTGAAAGCACATCCCCAGCTTCTCAGTGCCACACAGAGATGGGACTGCCAATGAAATCTACCCCCACCCCCAAAATGATTCAAAGTGACAATTTAAAAACACCATGATGAATGAATGAAAAGACAGAGAAAGGAAATCACTGTATTTTAGTATCGTTAACAGATTTCTCCTTTGCTTTTTGGACAAGGGACCCCACATCTTTGTTCTTCTTTAGGTCTTGCCTATTATCCAGTAGGGTATAGGACCCCAGTGGGCTTTGGCTCAAGGATTTGTGACAGAGTTAATCTGTAATAGCCTTGTGAGATAGGAAGGGCAGGAGTAGAATAATGATAAAAGTAATAATAGCTTGCCTCTGTCAGCATTGGCATGAGCTAGGCACTATCCTAAGCAATGTAAATAAATCATTTAATTCAATCCTAAAGTCCCACCTGGTAGACACCTGTGTGTTGCCCACTTTACAGATGAAGACATTCAAGTCCAGACAAGCTAAATGACATAGTCAAGAAGGGGCAGATCCCGTATTCAGAGCAGCATCTCAACTTCCTTATCTGTAAAGTGGACGTAAACATGAGACTCCTTTTAGGAATGTCATTAAAAGTGATTGAAATGTGTTTGCATAGTGCCAGGTACATGATAAGCATTCAGGGGAGGTCATTGGTATCAACATCCTTGTCACTAGAACTACTAATGCTACTATTGCTCTAGTGGGCCGTTTGCTCTTTTGGGTCACATGAAGGCAGGCACGCTAAATGCCCAGCCCCATCTAGGCACTGACAGAGCAGTGAACAACGCAGCATTACCCCTCCTTGTACAGGTCTATTTGCACTTACCAGGTGTTTTTTACAGCCCAGGTGACTTCCTGGGCCCATGCAGCATCCCTCCATGGTGTGCCAGGGGCTTTTCTGGAAACTCTGTGGCATCAAGTCACCCCCTTCCTGAAAAAAAAAAAAAAATAAATTGTCCATTGCTAAGTAGACTCAGACTTTGTCCTGCCAAGCTGGCCTCTGGCTGAGGTCAGCCCTAGATGGTCTGTTCTATCTCCAGGGGGATTCAGCAGGGATTGTTGAGATGATGGACATGTCCTTTACAAGAACAACAGCAGCAGGTACTGAGTCTGGAGAAGCTGGGAACCAACCACAAGATGGCCAGATTCGGCAGGTGGGCAAATAATGAGGGGAAGGTGCTGGAACCTCAGTTAGGGGTGGGGACAAGGTAGAGCCCTTATCTCCAAGGCATGTCCTGTGAGGGTCTGGTGGCTGTTGTTTTTCTCCTTCAGTGGTCCACATTAGATTCTGCCCCTCACTGGCCACCTCCCCTTAGACTTCTCTTGGGAGGCTACCTGTTCTGTTTCCCCATAACCATTCCCAGCCTGGGGCCCCTGGGGCCCACTGGGAGATTTGTTTCTGCTACCCTCTCCCCAGCCTGGAGACGGTACCTGCAGATCCTCCACAAAGACCCATCCCTGAAGGATGCCCTTTAGCCTGGAAACCTCTGTGCTTTGTGATTCATGGATGAACATCTAACCTCACAATAGGCAGGGATTTGGGTGATGCTGATGATAAAGTCTAATTTTTCCTCAATAATGCAAGTGGCTCGGTAATTCCATATAATTATATTAACTCGAAAAGCTAGACCCGCCTTCGATAGACAGGACTCGATTGTCTTTGCAGGCGTGGAGCATGCTCTTCAATTCCCTTTGCCCAGCAAGGTCTGCCTTGCAGCTTTAAATCCAAATAATGACAGCATGCGGTGACGTTCCTATTACCGATTATTTGTTGATGCTTTTACATAAATAAAAAGGGGTGCTAAATTGGGAGAGAATGCTTTTAAAGGTGAAGTCCACAGGTCTTGCAGCTGAGTGGGTGGCAGGGGGCTGGAGGAACGTGCTATGTCCCGGGAGTTTCCCCAAGCTGGGCTTTTTCATCATCTGCCTGACATTTTAACTCTGCTTCCTTCTCTACTCAGTTCCTCTGAACCGTAGAGCCCACATGCAAATACAACAGATAATGGGCGGCTTGGGTAATTTAGGGTGAACAGTAAGTAAATAATGAGAAACTTGCATTTTGTAGCATCTGTCATTTTTCTTAAGTTTCATTTATTTTATGCCTCCCCCCAATTTAAAAAAAAATAAGCCCCCATCAATGCTGCAGAACCTTTGGTTTAGAGATGGCTTGAATAGGGAGAAAGCTTGAATGCAGTGTTTTCTCCTCCAAGTAAGGTACTATAAAACTGTTTATAAAATGAAACTAATGAGATTTGGAGCACACTGTTACCTGATATTAAGCTGTTTTGATGAGTGAGGCAAATTGCTGTGGTTAACAAATGTAAAACCATCACTTTTATTGATATAGGTTTGTGTATGTGTGAAATTAATCAAAGCGTGGGCGATGATGAACAGTTTCTGTAGAATTCTGTCAAAGGTTAAGAGCTAGTTATTTTTAAGAATGACATGAATCTAGCCGAGACAGTGATTGCCTAAATGACCATTGTAATTACCAATTACTTCTTGAAGCAGAGAATATATTCATGGCGTGCAGTCCTCTAAATATAGAGAGGCATTAGCCCATTTACATACTAATGCACATAATTTAGCTCCTGAAAAGGGCAGATGGGAACACAATGAAAGATATAATAGATACCGCCTAATATCATTCCCTAAGAATATTGGATTCATCAAAGATGAATATTACTTTATGTCAGATTGTTTTTTATAAACCAGTCAAAATACATTTCATCTCGTTTTTGTACTCAGTATTAGGGTGACAATATCAACAGCTCTCTGTGATCAAAATTTGGGCAGGGGTGGGACTGGTGGGACAGAGCACCCATTCCTACTGGGGACATGTCCACCACCCTTCATAGCCTGCTTTGTAACTCCCAGGTGGTGATTTATTTTCTTCCTTTGGCGAGGATGTTGGTGTGGGCAGAGGGAGAGACATCCGTGCTCAGACAGGAGGACAGGGAGCAAGGGGGTGTGAACCGACCTCCTTCTTGGAAAACACATCCTTTACAAATGTTCTGGAAGGCAAAGGTGACATCCCTCTTGGCCCTGGGTTCCTGATGCAGGTATGGAGAATCCAATCTTCAGGTATATGGAAGAGGAGGAGGGAAGCCTTTCTGTCCCCACACTGGTTTTTTTTTTAATATTTATTTATTTACTTTTAGTTGTACACAATGCAATGCATTTATGTTTACGTGGTGCTGAGGATCGAACCCCGGCTGCGCCGTTTCTGCCGCTGAGCCACAACCCCAGCCCCCGCCCACGCTGATCTTAATGCCATATTTGGATTGATATAATGATAGGAGAGATCTTGTTACCCAATGTTGCAGAATCAATGTAATAACAGTAACAGAAATATTATTTAGTTAGTGCAGTTCTGCTGGTATAATGTAGTCATGCTTTCAGCAAAATGATGGAAAATATAAACATTTAATCAGCCCTTCTTCACAAAAAAGCCTAAAAATTAATCATGTTTAAATTCTGTGTCTTCTGGAAGCAATTCAGATGCTAAGCAATTCAGATATTTTTATTTTTTTTTTCTTGCTTTTTTTTTTTTTTTAGATACGCAGCCATAGATAACCTAGCGCCGCTCTCAATTACAGTCTCCTTGGGAGAGGCTGAACTGCTCAGCGCCTGCCAAGAGATGGTGACTCCAAGCTGTGGATTTGGTCTGTGTCCCTCTGAGTGGGTTTTCAGCGTGTGTCTGATTTTCTCCTTCATGTTACCCATCAAGGGCAGGAGGTTATACAATACCCTGTGAAAACAAGCAGCCACCTGCTCCCCACCCCGCAGGGCCAAGTGGTGGGGGAAGTGCTGGGGTATCACAGGGGATGCCAGTGTTGTGTGAATGCCTACTATGTGCTGGGCCCTGTGCCAGGCAAGGACCTGTTCCATGTTTCAAGGTTTCCCCAAGGTCAAGACCAGAATCACCTCAACCTGAGTTCCTGTGAACATGTGGGGGTCAAGAAAGACAGAAGGGGAGGAGAAATGGAGAGGGAGGAAAAATGCAGGGAGTAGAAAGAAGAGAGGAGACAGCCAGATTCAAGGTCAAACTTCATGGCCAGGTGACCTTGAGAATCACTTTCCCTTCCCTGGTTAGGATTCCTGGGAAATGTAAACTAGAGAAGGTGTTTCCTGCTGACAGCCCACCCAGTGGATGTCAGAGTCCCAAGAGAGCCAGTGCAGGTAGCAGGGCTTCTTATAAGGTCTGGAGATATTTTGGATTATCTCAGCTGGGGGTATTCCTGCTATCTCTTGGTAGTGACCAGGGACACTGCTAGATATACTGCAGTGACCAAGACAGCTCCCATGGGACCAAGAATCTTCTGGTTTAAGAGGTTGCTGGAACTGGGGTTGAGAAGCTCTGGTCTGGATGTGATGGTATATATAACCAGCAGATTCTGGCATTAATCCTGGCTTTGCCCATCATTGATTCCCAGCAACCAGAGTCTAGTACATCTTCAGGCACAGAATAAATAATGGTTGAATTAATGAAGATATGGAGGATCTGAGGATGCAGGGTACTGCCAGGGCTCCAATTTTATTGAGAAGTCGGTCTCTTACCTGCTTTGATATTTCCTGAAATGGACCTGGTGGTCTCTCTGAGTCTAGCCCACCTTTCTGTTCTTGGCCCAAACAGTGATTCCCACCATGTGCAGTTCTGCTGGTATAATGGAGTCACGCTTTCCCGTCCTCACTGCCCTGGTGACCTCCACTTGCTGGAGGGCAGCCATTCAGCTCTAATCCTAGGCTTGACCTGGCCTGGAGGACCAAGCAATTTGGGCAGAAACACTGGGGGTGTTTCTTGACCTTGAACTTCCCAAGTCCTCTCTGGGCTGAAGCTGCTCATTTTATAGGTGATGTCTAACTCAGGCTCAGACCTGGGGATCACTTTGAGAACTCCAGACAGGAGTACACTGCTTGCTGCCCTGTTTCCTGGGAGGAACGTGATTACTTTTCCTGTGCTACAATCCTGGGCAGCGTGTCTCATGAGGGATGCTCAGAGACTTTCCACACAACTGCCTTGAGATTTTCCCAGGAGCCCTACTGCACCCTTTGTATAGAGCAAGGAAAACTTGGCTTTGAGGCAAGACCTTTTTTGCAAGCCCTGCAGGACCTAGGGAAGAGTCATATGTCATCCTTAAACCAAAGCAGGACTAATTTCTGGCCTGTCATCTGTCCTGGTATGGCTTGCAGCCAATGGGCACTTGACAGGGCTGGGATCCAGAATGGTAGAGTCCAAGGAAAAAGGGTATGTGGGAGATCACAGCTACAATTTGAATGTGTCTCCTCCAAAATTCATGTATTGGAAAGAAAATCTCAACTGCAACACATTTAGGATGTGGGGCCTTTGGGGGAGTTGTTTAGGTCTTGAGGTCTCCACCCTCACAAATAGATTAATACCATCATTAAAGAAGTTGATAGGGAACCTGGCCCTTTTGCCTCTGTCATGTGGGGACACAGAGTTCCCATGAGTTCAAGGCACATTTTTGGGGACAGAAAACAGTCCTCACCAGACACCAAACCTGCCAACACCTTGACCTTGAACTTCCCAACCTCCAGAACCATGGGAAATAAATTTCTGTTCTTCATAAGCTATGCTGACCCCAGTATTCTGTCACAGCAACACATATAGACAAATACAATCACACTGCCCATGTTTCAGGCTCTGGGGGGGGGGAGCCTGTTGGAGGAAGGGAGGGGTACAGGGATTGAGGCAGACAGTAGAGGACCCACAGACTCTCTGGGTCTGTTCTCTTCATGGTCTCACCCCCATCTTTCCCATCACTGAGGGGTCCCCTGATGCCCAATGAACATTTCCTTCTTCCCAGGGTCCAGGCGGCAGCTCCCAGAAGTGAGCAATGTTTCTTGAAGGGGCGCCATCTTTGTATGTGCAGAGCCCACTTCAGAAGAGGGGCAGTGCAGGGGACATGGGACTGGGAGAATGCAGATGAGGGTTTGAGTCCTGCTCTGTTAGGGGGAGCTCTGTGACTCAGGGGTCAGCTGTCACCACTCTTACCACAGACAGGTAGGTGTAGCCTCCTGGCCAGCATGTCTGAGCCATGGTTTGGGGACTGTGACAAGATGAGGCCCTCAGGACTTGGCCAATCGAAGGAGTTTCACTTTTGCATATTGAGGAGATCTCCCGAGGTGGGGTGGGAAGCTCACCTACAGCTCTCCCTCCTGGGAGGCCCTCCAACTCCCCAGGGAGAGTCCACGAGAATGCTTCAAGGCTCTGCAAACAGCTTCTAATTTACTTCCCTTAACTGCCCTGAGGGCCGAGAGCAACAGTTAAGAATCACATTACTGCCTTTCATTGTCTCTAATTTTTACCCAAACGGTTTCTGCTGCGACAGCTAAATGGCGCTCTCTACTCACTTCACACATCCAGGGACCCCAGCCTGCCGCTGGCACGCTCTGGAGCTGTGCATTTTCTGGAGAGGTCAACCATGTAATGCTCTCCCCCTCCCCATTTAAGCCACGGACCTCCTCTTCTCTCTTCCCTGCAGCAGATAGGTGGATTAGGGGCACAGGTCACATCCTGGCAGGGCCAGAGCCAGGTGGGCTTTAGGAGGGAGGCCTGTGTCTGCCTGGCATCTGTGTGCATGTGTGGTGGGGACCAGAAAGTGGATAGGGTGGGCCTGCTTGGCCTCTCTCCTCCTCCCCCTTTGACCGTCCAACTCTCTGCCTTGGATCTGAGTGCAGCCCTGAGTAAAGGGAGGTAGCTCTTTTAAGCTGTGAGACAGTGCAGTTAACCAGACCCCTTTAGCTCTAAGAGGCAGAAACTCAACTGAGACTGAATCCAGAAAAGAGGGACTGTCAGAGTCATGCAACTGGAGAGACTGAGAGGAGACAGCTTCAGGAATGGTTGGATCAAAGCTGCTCAGGATTCTGTCTCCCTTACCCTTCAGCTCTGCCTTTTTCTCTCAGACAGCAGAGAGAGTGCTACATGCTTCCACCCTCCAGTTTGGCAGGCTCAGCTGAAAAGCTGCATCTACGGGGTCCAAGAATGATCCTGGCATCTCCCAGGCCAGGCTCAGTTCACACGCCCATCACTGAACCCTTCACTGTGTATAGGGCTCACTCAGTCTCATTGGCCAGGTCTGGATCCCATGTCCCCATTCTGGTGGACAGTGGAGTGAGGAAGGGGGTCCGGCTTAGTCACATGACTTGAAGCTATGGAAAGAAGTGACGCTCCTCGTGGGACAACTAGGAACAGAGACCACAGATGGGAATGGATCTCAGCCACTGGCCTGGGACAAATCCCTTCACCTCTCTCTTGCTCCAGCCCCCTCTTGGGATCAAGGGAAGAGTGAGAGCATCAGCTCTCCAAGAGCACCTGTCCCACGCTGCCTTTCCAGCCATCTCACGTTGTCCCTGGACAGCTGCTAAAGGGATGATGCTTATCTGGTCTGAGGATCAAGGCCAGCGTCCCTACTCCCTGCACGCAGCTTCTCCCGCCTCATGAGCAGCGCCCAGAGCCTGCTGCCCCTTCTAACTGCCCAGGAAGTTCTAGTTCCTGTATACTAAGGACCTTCCCAGACCTCTGCTGAATGACAGGAAAGGCATGAACCCTGCTGGACCCCAGGGGCTTCTGAGTCTTAGGGAAAGACTGTGAGAAGAGCGAGGACTCCTCTAGAAAAGCCAGGCCAGGCAGCGGCTCCTGCCTCACCACCCTTCCATCACCTGCCTGATGTCAGAGCAAGTGGAAGCTGAAGCCTTGGGAGCTGGGGAAGCTGAAAGGGCACAAGGTCAGGTTCCCTGCCCTCACACGTGAGGAAGCAGAGACCCAGAGCCCTGAAGGAATTCCTCAGGGCTGCTCAGCAGGGACCTGGCTGAGGCAGAGTTGGGGCAAGAGCCTGGGTTGATGTCCCCAGGGGTCTCTGAAAGAGACTGGAGCTGGCTCAGCTGTCCCAGCTCCCCCCCCCTCCCCCCTGCATTCACCTCTCCTGGAGTAAACTTAATCGTCTCATCTCTGTTCTCATTTCCCTCACCGGCACCATCACAGCCTTGCCAGGGACTTGGAGACTTGGTGACACATACTGCAGCCTCTGTCTTAACAGTCCAGCATAGTCAAAGAAAGCTAGAACCTAGGAGGCAGGGGCAGGAGCCCTCCTGGGACCTCGGGCTGCAGTCCTGGAGGCAGACCGCTCAGGTGGGTTGGAGACAGTGCACTCCCAGCCCCGCCAAGCCCTCTTCTTTTGGAAAGAGCCAACATGAGCTGCGATAACCATCTCTTAATTATCTCTACGAATTCTCTGCTTCATCAACTGTTTTCTTTCTGAAAGGAAAAGAAAAGTCTTCTGACAATAGGATTTTGGGTGTGTTTCAGGAGAATGGGACGGGGCAGGCTTTCCTCTCTTTACCTCTCTTTACTGGTTCAGTGTCAACCAGGCTCCTGCTTTCACAGGTCACCATGGCAATGGGAGGGCACAGAGAGGGTGTCCCTGAAAAATGGGTTTCTGGGCCTGGGTCTCCAGGCTGCCCCTGCCAGCAAGCCCCACGTGTGTCTCCTGCTCGCTTTTGGTGTTCTTACTACTAATGAGCTCAGACTCTGAGCAGGGCTGGTGGGTTTTTAAACCCATGGCCTCTGAGAGCTGATGTTTCTATACATCACTGGCCCCAAGGACTGTGTGATGTTATTAACTCCCTTTTACAGGTTAGGAGGCTGAAATTCCAAGACCTAGAGCATTCGTCCAAGGTTCCCTTGACAGTTGGTGGCAGAACAGGACATGCACCTCTGGCTCCCAGGCTCTTCCCCTTGAGCACTGTGCCCCGCTGGACAAGAACTGCCACCAACATGCCCTGGACTCCAGCCCTCGTGGGCTCTTGGTGTACAGAACAAACATGGAATTCCTTTCCTCTTTCCCTTGCATGCCCTGATGGGGTCATGATTTATTTGTAACCTAGAGCAGATCCAGGGAGCTGGCCACCACATCAGATACCATTGGCCAGATGCCTTTCTTTTTCCAAGAGAGATGACTTGATGGAGCATGTGCAGCAAATCTGGGACATGCTGTCCAGGAGGACTTCTGCCAATGGCACCTTCTGAAATGACAGAGCAGCAACATTACTCCCTTCCTGTGCTGAAAATGGACCTGCTTCCAGGTCGACAGTCTCAGCACAGTTCTGCATCTACTTGCTGGTATTGTTAATTCCATTGACCAGGATTGAATAAACTAGGGGGTGGGGGTGGGGGGTCATGTGACAATCACTCGTCCTTCCTCGCTTTCCTCTTTCCTATAATATTATGCTTGTGACTAAAAAATTAAAATGTGTGTTTGTGTCTTATATTCAATTGCTATTTGTCTGTCCATCTATCCATCCATCCACCATATCTTTCTTCCTTCTTTCCTGTCCATTTTTAAAAAATTTAATGAGTATTTATTTGAACCACTGCCCCTGTGAGTGCAAAGATCATTCAGTCCCTCAAGTCTGTGTGTAGCTTGTCTTGTCCCCAGTCCTTCTCGACTGTTCACTTCCACATGTCCCCCAGTAGGTCAGGAATGGTCTCTGCAAGCCGTCTTCTGCAGGAACAAACAGAGCTTTTTCTCTCCCTGTCACTGAGAGTGAGTTCATCTGGGCTGTCATTCTTTGGGGTGCATGTGGCCCTGTCTTTGATCTGGAGCAAATTTATAGGCCCCCAAAAGAATTGGTTTGTCTGAGGAGAGGAACCAAGGACAGAAAATTGAGTCTCATCCTTGAGTCAAAATGCAGATTTCCCATTGAAACACAAATCTTTCGTTTCAAAAGGTCAGCTGGAATGGTACTTAAAAAAAGAATTGCAGCTGCTTTAGAATAGGACACTGGAAACAAAAAAAAAGTCCCATCCAAGAATACTCTCTGGCCCTGTGCCCGCAGCTTCTTCTTCTGGTTGAAACGGCCACATTATCATTCCCTCCAGCTCTTGTCAGTCGCTCAGCCTGTACACTTGGAGCTAGATGGTCAGTCAGACAGAGGGACAGCTGATGGCAGAGCCAGACCTTCCCAGGATGTGGGCACCACAGTGTGGAGCCAGGGGTTCTTCTTTGGTCTCTCTCATGTTCCCAGTCAGCCTGACCTCTGGCCACATTGTATTTATTGACATCCCAGTGGTCCAGCTTTGGTCAGAGATGGGCACCCCTCACTTCCATATTATGTTTTGGGTCCACAGAGCCCAGGGTCCTGAACACAGGCATTCTCTATTCTTCCAAGGCCACACCTGACATTACCCCACCTTCCAGTTCCCTCCAACTCCCGAGTTCCTGCCTTTTGGCTATGTCTGCGTGACCTCCTGAGGCTCACCCAGGGCCTGGACCTGCCACACTAGCAGTGGAGGCAGCAGAGACAGATGTTACTGAGCATGCTCATTGCTTATTTACTGATCTACACCCACCTTGTTCCAAAAACATTTAATGTGGATGACAAAAATACATACAGTACAATAGTATTAAAATAGAAAAGAGATCAAGGTGAAGGGAAAATAAGGCATGAATGGCGAACTGAGGCCAGGGACAAAGTCAAAGAAGAAACTTGCACTTTAGAAGGTCATGGGGGCTGGAGGTCCGAATATTCTATAAACTAGCAAGAGTGACTCACGCTACAAACATACACTTATTTTCCTTTACAAGAGGATTTTGTCAGAAGAATTTTTAAAGGAAATCTCAAGTCACTTGAGATGAGACATGGTTTATAACAACTCCATTTACACACAGCTTGTAAGTAGCAGCTATGTAAAGAGCCATCGGTTCATATCCACTTCTGTGGAACCCTGGTGCCTGTCCCTGGGTATGTGGTGTCACGTGGACAACAGCTTTTCTTCTTCCTGGACTTCCTGAAGCCAGTTGGTGAGTCAATATTATTGAGCACTGTTCAAATGCCCAGGGAGGACTGAGACACAGAAACTTGGAGCCCAGCACCCAGGAGACGAGTGGGTGGTGACACGGGTCACGCTGAGGATATCGAGAGAGCCTTGGTGGAGCTGGGATTTGATGTTTCATGGGTTCATCACTTGCCTATTCATCTCTCACGGAGACTGTCTTTCATTTTCAAAATTCACTGGAAAGGTCTCTTTATGTATTGAGGATATTCACACAGTATCTGAGATTTGTCAATTATCTATCTTGTAGATATTTCTCAATCCTGATATTATTTTGCTAATAGAGTTTTAACATTAATTTTATTCAGGAACTCTTATATGTCATGCTTTGTTCTGGCTCTGGGCTAAAATGATGAACAAAATGTAAACATCATCCTTGTACTTCAGCCTGAGGAGGGAAGGAAATAGTAATCAATTAATCACACACACAAATGGACAGTCACCACTATCTAAAATGTCCTGAGAGGTGAAAGAAATCACCAGCGACCATGGGGTGTGGGGGGTGTCTGTGAGGAGATGAGGGGTTTAGCCAGGTGAGAGCGGGCAGAGGGCATTGCAGGAGAGTGGACACAGGGCTAGAGGGCAGACAGCAAGGCGCCACGTGGCTGCACGTGGCTCAGTGAGGCTGAGAGGCAGGGCCAGGTGTTTCATGCAAGACTTTGAAAGATGTCCAGAATACCTGCACCCGCATGATCTGATGAGGCTTTAAAAGGTTGATAGAGATTGAGAGTGAAAGGGGAGAGAGCCTTGAGGGCATCCAGGAAAGGAAGGGGCCAAGGTGAGGGAGAAAGTGGACGGCTGGGAAAGCAGGTAGAGAGAGATGGGATTCTCAGAGTGCAGGGTGTAGTCGACTGTGACTGTGAGCGTAGGGCCAAGCGTGACCCCTATGCCGAGTGGAAAGGCGTGGCCAAGTCTGGGAGCGCAAGGCGGAACGTGGAGGGCGTGGCTAAAGGGCGTGGCTAAATGTGGAGAGCACAGGTTTGACCTGCCAACCAGCCAACCCACGCAGCACGGGGACAGACAAGGAGGGCTCCGCAGGCTCCAGAGAGAGGAATCTTCCGCAGGCCACGGTGAGCATGGATGAAGGGGAATGGAGAATGAGACTTTCCCCTGGTGATTTGCCCTGGGGGGGGCCTCTGGGCCCTGCCTGAACGCAGGTTGACGAAGCCTGCATTCAGGAGGCGCTTGTGACCACTCGTGGAATCTGCACGGGTTGAATTTGTTGTTGTGGAGCCTTGAGTGTCCCTCTGGAAGCCACTGACCAGCCATAGGACAGCTAGCGTGTCCCCAGCAGGGTTCTGCTCCGTGCTTTGGAGGCCATGCTTCCGGCCTGCTCCCTGCAGTTTTGCAACAGGAATTCCACTTGGAAACAGAAAGAAAAATAAAAGTGGTAATTTTTACCGGCAGTGTTCCCTATGAGTGTCTCTGCTGATAATTACAGAGCTGGCCCCACTTGGCTCCAGTCAGGGCACGCTGGCTGGACCCCCATCAGGAGCCACATGCGTGCTCCAACCCCAAAGATGTGCCATTTCTGATTTCTGACAGGACCACTGTTTAACAGAGCTCATTGTACACCCTCCCCTTTTCTTGCCCCTCTGTCCTTCCTCCTCTTTGACTCTCCCTCCTCTCTCTTTCTCTATCGGGGTGATCTCAAAAATCCAAGAATATGCCAAGAGGCCTCTAACAAGGGGAGAGAAAATTAAGTGAAATAAATTACAGCAAAATAAGAGGAATTAGGTTTAATTTAAGCAGGTAACCGGAAAGGATTGAGTTTGTCTTTCTCTTCTCTTGGAAGGAGACCACATCAGCTGTTTTTTTTGCCCAATGGAAGCGCAACATGGCTGCCTTGGTTCAGACCAGTCTCCTCCCTTACTTGCAGTGTTCTCCTGGACCCAGATTATGGGTTTGCAAGTCGCTGACCATGGTTGAATTTTATCATTATTAAGGTTCAGTGCTAACCTCCTCCCCTTATTTCCTTCCCATTTAAAGTTTCAGGGATAATAAACTCTTTTGATTTAGCAATTACGGGAGCACAGAATTAGTCAAATGTGGGCTTTGAGAACAAAGTAGAATGGGGGCCTGGTGGGTTTTTGCAGAGATGCCACAAATACTTATAGGCCTGCGGCGGAAAGATCTGGGGGAAATGGTGCTTTGTTAAGTCTGAAATTGGATGGGTTTTAATTTAAGAGCATAGCTCCAACCCTCGCCTCTCTCTCTGAGCAGAAAAATAGTTATGTTTGTGGGTGACATATTCCTGAAGTCAATTGTGCTAAACCACTGTGTTGAAATACATTATATTGACTTGTCTGGGGCTGTGCTTTTCCGACTACAACATTGAGTTGGCTAGTAATAAAAATAAATAAGAATTGTATATCATTTCATTCATTTTTTGTATTACATTTGCAAAATGCATAAGGATATAACACAACGTGTTGCAATATAGTTTTAGAAAATACAATGATAAAATTAATCCTTGATACAGAACGATGGATGTGGGTGGATTAAAACAGAAAGTGGGGAGGAGCAGCTGGTGCTTTGAAGGTGCTTCCAGGTTGAGTGCTGGCCTAAGCTCTATGTTCTCTGTGGGTTGGTGGAGGCCAGGACATACCTGTGACATCCCTGACCCTCCCAAGGGTCTCCAGAGGAGCCAGCCTTCCTGTATAAATTGAGTGGGACAGGCATTGCCCTCCCTCAGCTGGCCATAACACTGCCTGGACTTTTCCCATCAGTGTTTTTTGGGACCAGTTGAGGCTTGGTCCCCACAGGGCTGGACCCTGCTGGGAAGAGTGGTGGCTAGGGTATCCTTGCTCCTTAGCCATGGGTGAGGGACAGGAGAGTGAGGTTTGAGCAGAGCAGGACACATGTTTGTTTGTTGCTGGTTTACTTTCTTTATGTAGCAGTGAGATATAGACAAAGGGGGACCCTGGCCCTGGGACCCTTTGGTTTACCTAAAATCCCTCAGCAAATGCACAAACCATTCACTGCCTGTTTCTGGGCTTTGGCCTGCTGGGTTTGGGGAACACCCCACTGTCCCTGAGAGTTTCAGCATGGAGATTCCAGGATGAGGCACTCTGTGCCTCTTTCTTGGGGAAACCTGGTCTCCTAGCCTGAGAGGGCCGGTCAGGGAGAGCCATCAGACCTGTACTTTGGCCACTGGCTCTGGCAGCTCTCTGTCACCTTTCCAAGGGTCTGCAAGCCCCAAAGTTAGATACGTACACATGAATGTGCACATAAACATGGATGTGGACCAGGCACAAAGACAAACACACACACACACACACACACACACACACACACGATGCACACATGGGGATGCACACAGATTTGTCAGTGTACATGCTTACACATACAGAGGTACACACAGTGATATGCATGCGTGCGCATGCGCACACACACACACAGATGACCCACCCCATCCCATTCCTAGGGCATCTCCTAGGTGGGACATCCTCTCTCTTCCCCACCATAGCAATAAGGATCCCAGTGCAGTCCTCCTCTCCTTCCATCTCTCATCCAGACCCAGCCCAGCCCAGCCCTAACGCCTCAGCAACACTGGCTCCCTGCCTCTACGATGCATTCCCTAACAGGCAGGACCCCTTCTGACTCCTCAATGGTCCCTATTGCTCTGAGAACAAAGTCCCCTCCTCACCTCAACACTTGAGTTGACCATGATTTCTGAAGCATGCCTGGTGTGCTCCCCAACTTCCCAACCTTCTTTCCTAGACACTCTTTTCCCCTGCTCACTCAGTACCTGCACTAGCCTCTCAGTAGCAGCCCAGAGACCTGCAGCCTGGCCCTGTCCCCTCCTCCTCTTTAGGGCTGCTTTTCTAGGAGCCCTCTGCTGTTGCTCCCCAGACCCCTTCCCAGGAATGCCCTCTTATAGCAGTAGCTACCTCATTTCCTTTTGAGCAAATACATTTTATGGTCATCAGTGTGATTATACTATCATATAATTTGCCCCTCCCTCCAACCTATCAGCTTCAGGTGCAGTTCTGTGTCTCTCTCTGCTCTATTCCCACCAGCGCTGGGGCTCAAAATTGGTGTCAAGTGGATGAATCAATATTCTCACTGCAGGGAGCCACAGCCACCCATAGGGCCTCGCTGCCCCATTTGCCCCTCACGAGGAGCTGAGGAGGTTGCTGATCCCCTGGGACATCACCTGTCTCTGATAGTGACTTAGGACAAGAACCCAGTGTCCTCACTCCTGGCTGGCCTCAGAGGCTCCTCCACCCCACCCCTTAGCTGGACTTGCTGGCCAAATCAGCAAATCTGAGGATCTCCCTGAAAAACTTCAAGAAAGTTCCTTCCACCTTCCCACACTAGACAGGCTCTGATGCCAACGAAAGAAAAGACATGTCTGAGCCAGCTGGGGGCAGAGGCAGAGAAGGCCCTGGGAAGACGGGGTGCATGTGAGTATGGGGTGTGACACAGGCAAGGGACATGCCCCTTGCTTTGTGTCCCTCTCCATAGCAGGGTGACCTCTCTGCTGGTTCAGAATCATGGAGAGAGCTGAGCTGGATGTGGTGCAGTAGAATCTGGAGATTGGGGACCTGGTAAACCCTGGGGGCA
>CM046672.1:41399413-41586913 GCA_025594165.1 Tamias sibiricus
AGGTGCGTGTGTTTACATATGACTTCAATATTTCTAGAAATATGATATTCCTCCAAATATCACCAGGACCCCAGAAATAAGACAGTGAATGCAAATGTCCTAGAAGCAGTTTTGGAGGTTTGCAGGATAGTTCGGTGGGGTAGCCACCAACCCTTCTCTCTCAGGATTGCAGACATTGATGAGGCCTCAGGATTGCAGACTGAGAGAATGTTCTAAGGGAAGGTCGAGGCAAGCCTGCTCAGATGGAGGCTGTGTGGGTGTGGACAGGAGGGCTGGTCTTGGAGTAAAGAAGCTGGTTCCAACCCTCCATCTGCTGCTGTCAGCCTGAGTGACCTTGAGAAGTCTCAGGACTATGTGACTACAGATTCCTACCTGAAGGGTGAGTGCTTTGGGCTATGTGGTGTCTTAGGTTCTTTTCAGTTCTTATACAGAATAACCTAGATAAAGGTGTCAGGATGTACATGCAAAGCCCCTGGGATCTTGGTAAAATGTCGATTCCAATTCAGTAGGCCTGGGGGAGCAGAGATTCTGCATACTTAACAGATTCTCAGGCAACTCTGTGCTGCTGGTCCTTGGACCACACTTTGAGTAATAAGGCCTTTGATAGATGGCTCTTAACATTGCTGGCCAATTTAGAATTACTTGGGGAGATTTTAAGATTCACCAATATCTGGGCCTCACCCAGACCACTCAAATCAGGAACTGGCTTGTAGAGAGTGGGCAACTTGGAGAGCCCTCTTCATCTGTAATGAGGGCATGGACCACCGGTGTAGTCGAGTGAATCTCACCAGAATCTCCTGGAGAAATTGTGACAAAACAGCTTTGGGCCCCAACTCAGATTTTTCCATCCAGAAGTTCTGGGGGTAGGATGTAGGAACTTGAATTTCTAACAAGTTCTGCATAGCAGCTGATGCTGCTGGTCCAGGGATTGCACTTTGAGCAGCTTTGCTTTCATGTAATCAACTAAGTCATTGAAACAGAGATCTGGAGGGGGTGAGAGCTGGTAGGTCCAGGATACCCAGAGCCCTCCATCCAGGGTCTCTGTGCACATCTGTTTTACATCTGACTTGGTAAAGTTTTGTTAAAAAAAAAAAATTGTGGGTAGAAGACAAATGTTTAAAAACCTCTGGTAAATGCAAGATTTTTAATCATGGGGATGGTGAATGCTGACTCTTCAACCGAGAGAGAAACCAGGTGGGCTCCTTGGTCATCCTATTGCCAGACGTGGCCATTTCAGCCCCTAACCCTGCCCTGTCCTGCAGTGACTGCTTCGCCTGCTGGAGTCCCAGCTCCCTCTGGCATAGGAGTGCTCACACCTCGTGTGAGGCGACCATGGGGCCTGGCCTGGTGCTGGGCAGCTCAGCCTCTGGTGACATCAAATGTGTGCAGCTGCTAGTGCCTATTGACCGTGGGTGTCAAGCACTGTCCTCATTTGATATGCATGATCTCATTTAATTCTTGCAACAACCTCACGAAATGAGTGCTGCCATTATCCCATTTCAAAGATGAGTATCTGGTGCTGCATCCCTGGTTGCGGAAGAGAGCAGCAGTGGTTAAGCTAAAGGGCAGTGAGACCCACTGGTAGGTCAGGGCCATGGAGTACAAATGGTGACAGCTTTGTCCATGTCTCACTGCCTGGGTCCAGGTGACAGAGCTCAGAGGTCCTGAATGCCCAGGGCAGCCATCTCCTTGGGAGAGGTCACTGTTGTTGTCTCTTCTTGGTCAGAGTCCCAATTGTCCAATACCTCCTGGCCAGTGAGTTTCCTCTTGGGTGAAGCCCTTGGTTTGGCCCTTGGTTTGGCCCTTGGTTGTGTAGAAGTGTCTGGGAGGAGATTCTGGGAGTCATCCAGGGCCTGACTGGGAGGGGTGGGTGTATCTCTCCAAAGTCCATGTTCTGTTTCTGCAGCTTGCTTCCAGCATCCCTGGGGGGTTAGGAATGCGTCCACCACAACAGGTTCTTGCTGAGACTGTGCCAGAGCTAGTTATTCTCCCTGTTCACCCAATGTGCTCAGTTCAGAGGTTGGAGGCCTCCCTGCTAGGAGGAAGGGAGGCACAGATAAACACGTGGTCTTCCAAATGACACTTGGCCCTATTGGTCAGGGAAGTATGGGAACATCCTTTAGCCCTCATTTGAGCCACCTATCTTCTTTATATTTGCTCTGGGTTCCTCTGATGTGCGTTGGGCCTGAGTGTTTATAACTAGTGTCAGCAGCAGAGAAAAGGTGAGGGCCAAGCTTACTGAAGAAAGCTAATAGATGAGTTGTGTGAGATGTCCCCAAATCAGGCACAAGATCCTAGCCAAGAAGACTCTTCCAGTGTCCAGAACTATGCTGTTTCCCTGTGCACTCAACACTGAGACCCTCCTTAAGACACCTTTGGAAATATCCCGAAGTGCAGTTCAACATCAAACCCAAGGATCTTCCCTTCATTTGTCAGTGTCCTATCTTCAACTTAAAAGTAGATGGATTTAACAAAAGCCTGACTCCGAAACTCTACTGTGATTGCTGTTGGGCACCTGGTTACTGAAGTCTTTCTAGATGTAATTATGAAATCTCTTGGAATGCCCAGCAATGATACATGGGGTAAAGTTTGCATCCAGTTTAATGGAATGTCTACTTAGGTGCTTTTGTTAATAGAATGTTTTTGATCCTAACCTAAGCCACTTAAAAAAATGCTTGAGGGCTTTATTCCTGAACTAAAACAAAACAAAAAACAAAACAAAACAAACCCCAAATGACAACAAGAAGTAAGCAAAAAAAAAAAAAAAAAAAAAAAAAAACCCGTTCAAGTGAGGTGGCTCATGTGTTTTTTAAATCTTGGAGCTGTGTCTCTCTCAAATCATCTTTCCCAGCACACACATAGTTGTGATCTACCAGGGTTGGCTTGGCACTCCAATTTTTTCTGCAGGGTCACATAGGATGCAGATGACCTACAAATATTATCCTAGGATTTGTAGAGAAAATGGCAGCTCAGGTAAAGGAGTGACTGTGTACTGGGGAAAGGCAGCCCTTTCTCAGGGATGAATAGCTGTGGGGTGAGCCCACCTTTATGGTAATACATGTGATCTGGCATCGGGGCTTAGGTGGCAGGCATCAGGAGCCACCGGCCTTGCACAGTGACCTTGTGAATTGAGTTTTCCCCATAGACCTGTGCCCTTCTCTCAGGAATCCTACCAGGTCCTTCCCAGAACCCTTTCCCTTTAGAATATTGGGCAAATTCCAGACACTTATTAGAAATCGAAGACACATGGCCACAAATTCTGAGTCAAACCCAGCTCCTTGATTGCATCTGGACCAGAGAGGCATGCCCAGTGTCCTCATGTGGTCCCCACCCTGCATCGCCGGCTGTGTAAGGGGACTGTACCTTCCTTTATCTTGCCATACAGCATATAGGACCAGGGAAGCCCAGGGTCATGTGTGGCCCAGAGTGTAAACTTGGAAGTTCCCTTTTGAGTCTGGGATTTCTCGAAGGGAGGTCCTATGAGTGTCAGGGTGGCTGTGTCTGCCATTGTGCCCCTTTGGGCTCTTGAATACAAATCTCCTGGTGATTATTTAAATGAACATTTCCTGGTAGTGATAGCTTTGGGATGCACAGCCTTACAGGAACCCAGAGCTGCTGAAAGGTCTTTGACAACTCTGGAAGAACAGTGATGCTGACTCCTCCATCCTGTCTCATTCCAAAGGAACTTTTCTGGAATTGGGGAGAGTAGGACCAGAGAGCATATTACACAGGCTGATTTCAGAATTGATGGGGAAATGTGTTTCAAGAGCAGGCCTCAGACCTGAGGCATATGGGTCTGAGTTGGGGCCTGGGAATCTCCATTTCCCACAAGCTCCCTTGGCAATGCAGAAGGGCCCAGGATTATATAACACTGAACCTATATTTTGGCAGGTGGACCCCAGAAGGCTGGATTCTGATATCTTTTTTTTTCTTTTCAGTTTCAGGACTCTGTGTCCAATGTTTTGAGTTCCTGGATCTCAATTTTCTCACCAATAAGAAGAGAAATTAGATCTATATGATTCCCAAGAGTCTGTCCAGTTCTGAGGTTTCTAGCACATTAAAAACTATCTGCATTTCAGGCCTGGTAAATTACATTTGCCCCTGAAGGGGGCCTGGAAAAGAGGGAGAATCTATAGCCAGAGAGAATGGGCAAGACCAAGGTTATAAAGGTGGCCTGATAAGAGCATCATTTGTATTTATTGAAATTGCTCATCTTAATAACCCTGGATGCTCCCTGGATTAAAAAAAAAATTATAATTTTCTGTAAATTATGAATACCTTGAAATTCACGAATTCTATCACTTTTGTGATTGGCAACATTAAATGGCAACAGCTCATTTAAATAAGCAACATCTGGACATTATTATTTTTAGGGATTTTTTCATCTGTTGATTTAGAAATCTGGGGCCCTTATGAATCTTGCATGAATATTCTTTTATATTCACATCTACCATCAAGACACAAAGAAATAGCCAAAAAACATCGTCCAGTGATTCTTTGATGCAATGCATGTTTTTTTTTTTTTTTTTTTTTTAACAACAAATCCATTGTGAATGAGAGAAGATATAAAATAGGCTGCCTCTGAGTGTAGGTGGAGGGAGAAGCTTGATCTTCTAAGAGCCAGAATAACCTGACAATTCAAAGCCACAGTAGCGAGAAGGCTCTGATTTTATATATAACAATATAACATTTTTAAAATAACAATATAATTTTGGACTGATGATATCAGAATATGGTATTCACTATTTCTCAGAATAATCCAATTTAGAACAATATATTCTGAGCAGGTTTGGTAAAAATAGAAGATCTATCATCCCATGGTATAAGATAATGCATTAATTTTTATGTGTGAGTTATGAAGATGTACAACTCGGTTAAGAGTTAGGATAAACATAATATTCCTTAATTAATCCATTATGCCACGGTACACATGTGCCATTTTTATTACCTTAAAAATGAAAAATGTCAAAAAAGGAAATTGCTGCTTTTTTATATCAAAAAAGCCTTTTTTGAAAAATCATAAAATGTCTAATCTAATTCACCATATAATACTAATGAGCTTAACAAGCCATCTCAATGCACAGTTTAGGATAAAAGGTCATCAGTTTCTGGCAGTCAAATTCCAGTACTTTTCAGATGAGGCAAAACCTTTCAGCACCAAATATCGGAAATGGCATTTGTGATTAGAAGCGTTATTAATAGCTATTTGTTATTAACGTAGCATAGCGTTTTAGAAATTCATGTTGTACTCTCCTTGCATTTTCTAAATCTTAGGGTTACAGATGCCAAGATCATCTATGGACTTCAGACATATCTTTCCCCGGGAATCTGCTTAACTTTTTGCCCCTCTCAGTTCTGGGTGATGTTGAATAGAGAACACACACACACACACACACACACACACATACACGCACGTGCACACACACATCGTGCTTTCTGTTTGACACCACATTTAATTTCCTCAAATCTCTCTGAATCCCCTACTCTTATTTTCTGGCAACTCTCTGCTTTCCAAGCAGCGTTCCTGCCCTCCTATGCGTCAGTGTCATCTGCCGGCTTTCTTTTGTCTCATCACAGAACAGGCCATTTGGAGGCACACTGCCGGCACCTTCGGCAATGGTACACACGGCGGCTTCAGCCAGCCTTGTTATGGAAAAGAATTGCCCGGTGGGTTGAGGGAATGGCCAACGGCGGACTAGAATCACGAAGCTGAAAGTAATATTGCCGACTGGAGGTCATTTTTCCCAACTGAGGGGCAATAGTTTGCCACTATAAACTGCACATTGCAGTCAGTATATGTTTTATTAAACCATTTAAGGAACTTGGGAGCCATTTCATTTAAACTTCCTGCTTGATGTAGCTCAGGGCAGAGCCCAGAGCAGCTTACAAAAGAGGCCTAGAGTAATTTGCAGAAGAAATACCCTGCATGCCCAGCAGGATGCACCGCAACTGGGGGAGCCTGGCCAGGGCTGGACCCAGTACGTAGAAAACTCAATGCTTGAGCGCATGCGCCTGTGCCTGGGTGCGCATGCGTGTGTGGGTTCTAGTCCCAGCTCTGCCACTAACTGGCTCCGTAACCTTTCTCTAATCTCTTAGCCTCTCCAGGACAGTTCCTGTTGCTGGAAAAGGAGGGGATGTTGATGTAAGAGGCAGCTCCGGGATTCTATGAAATGCTGGATCATCAGAGGGTCACCCCTGAAATTGTGGTTCTGGAGACTCCCCTTCAGGTCCTGGCCATCACAGTGGAAAGTCAGCCTTTGTTTCTGCCCTGCCCGAGAAGTCCTCCTGGCTGCAGCCATTTTGACGGGCTTGGGGGGACCATGGCCATGCAGGTTCTGTGTTAATGTGCTGGTTTTGGCAAAGAGCAGGGAAAACAGAAGCAGCAACTTAGTTCTGACATTACACAGAATAACAACAACAAAAGCTCTTTGAATGATGCTTTTTTTGTCCAAGGAGGTAAGAGCTGAGGCAAGTGCTATGTTGGCTCAGAGCACTGGGTGCCAGGACCACCCTGGCTGTGGTTTGCCACCTGCTCACTTCGGTCTCTGAATCTCGGTTATATACTGTCTGCAGAACGGGGCAGTGGTGGTGACCTTGCTGTTTTCCTGTCCTCCTACCAGGGATGTGCCTTGTAAGCTGGAATGTCCTGTAGATGCCATGGATTAATCGTTATGGATAACTTTATGATTATAATTTAGCTTCTGAGTTTCCCCTGAATTGATGCGTGTGAATTCTGTGTTCAGTTTGCTCCTGTGAATAAAGGGACGATGAGGTGAGACGTACTTTATCTTTAAGAGTAATGAACAGAATGAAATCAGGCATTTTGGCGTTCTCAGCCCTAACTGGTGGTCTTTAGTAGGTGGCCTTAATTCTACAAAGTTATATAACCAAATCTTTTGTCTAATTGGTAACTATATTTAGGAGGTAGAGAAATATGTGAGCTATTCGTTTCGATTAAATTTTTTATTATGCACTCTGCATTTGGATTGACAACTATTAATATTAAAGAGCTTGGCCAAATTGAAATTTGTATTGCTGGAGAGACTTAAATATAATGTATGATGCTGGGGGAAAAAAAAGCCCAGGGAGTATGGGAATTACCAGGTTGGGTGCAGACAGGTCTCTGCCTGGTGCTGGGTCTAAGCAGCCCCACCTCTACATGCTTAGGAGAGATGTGTCAGGGGCTCTGCAAAGCCAGTGTCAAGGTACCAAGAATTGAGATACTTTCATGGAGATGATGCTAAATAAAGATGTAGAGCACGTTTTAGCACATTATACAAATAATTTTTTATAATAACTGTTTGTATACAATATTTTTTCCCCAGCACTAATAAGAAGGTTTGAGGGTAAGGCAGAGAACGTCATTCTAAAATAGGATTCATGTATCACCAGTATATCCTAATGATGAAGAAGAGGGAGTCCATTTTCCACCCCCAAGCAGATTGTACTGCTGTTCCGCAAGTCCTCAGGAGCTTGAAGGCCCCGTGTATCTCTTAGGAGAGAGGATTCAGCCCGTGGCCATGTGGAGGATGTTCTAGGAGCAGATCAGAGTTTGGCCAGGGGACTTGGACCTGTGGGTTTCTTTTTTCATTGGGGGCTCTATCCCTTCTAACTATCTGTGGTATTGCAGTGTACTAGATTGCCAAATCCAGGGTCCTGTA
Source organism: Tamias sibiricus (assembly GCA_025594165.1). Lineage (NCBI taxonomy): Eukaryota > Metazoa > Chordata > Mammalia > Rodentia > Sciuridae > Tamias > Tamias sibiricus. Next base: position 41,407,075 of record CM046672.1, read on the forward strand.
GGAATTGCACAAAGACCTGGGGATTCTTCAAACAGGACAGGTGAGATGTCTGGGTCCACACAGACTCTGAGTGAGACACGGAACCAGAACTCAGTCTAAGGGGTACTCTTAAGAGAAAGTGCCCTCGGTGGAGACTATGCCTCTCTAAAGCTGAGGATGAGGCTAAACCCCCTCCCGCCATCCACCGGCTTATGACCCTACTTGCTGGTCCTTAGGTGCCTCCGTCTTCCGTGTGTTTCCTCTTGCTGTGCCCTCTGTCTGGAATGTCAATCTCGGTCCCATCTCCAGGCAAACTCCCCAGTGGCCCAGGCTAAAGACAGTCCCTCTGCAGTACTTGTGAGGTTGACCTGTCTTCAGGCTGGTCTTTGTGTCCCGAGTGGATCCCCTGGATCTAGTTCACTGGATCTGACCCGCAGAGGAGGGAACTATCGCACCAAGTTACTTAGTTTATACCTTTTCCCTTTGAGCTCTCAGCTCTCTGGTGGCAGGCACATTTTTTCTTTGTGCTATCTGCGATTTTTATATAATTTACCCCCATATTAGAAACTGCAATATGAAGGTAGGAAAACCTTAATTAATAGGAATGCTCAAAGAATTGGTGGTCTGGATCAGCGGATTTGGTAGTTTTCACCAGCAAACACTTTTGGTTCTGGATGCTTTGTTTATGTGTCATTTTAAAGTATCTAGGAGCCTTCCAGTTGATGATGGCTTTTCTGAGATGCCCCAGGTCTCCTGGAATGGGGACAGGGTATGCTATCTGTTATCCCTACTGCTGTCAAGCCTGCTTCAGCTCCCAGATGTGATCCCCTGCTCCTGGAAGGTAGGGCCTGTCCTCATGTGGTTCCTCCCCCGCTGGTTGGCTCCGTGGCTGGCACACCTGAGCCCGTGACAGATTTGTGTGATGCAGAGACAGAGCCAGGCCTGGAGATGCAGGGCAGAGGCAGGTGGCTGACTGGAGGCACGCATACCCCAGGAGAGCCTCTAACAGGTGTTTATTTTCCCTAAGTGTCTGTGGCCAGCGAGGCTCATGGCTTCTCTGGGGAGAAGACACTTTAGGGATTGGCTATAAAATGATAGTCCAGTCACCTGTTTACTTTATGACCCTTTTGTTAGCAGGGTTAGAGGACATTGTTGGTGCCTCTCAGTTCACACAGCCGCTGGCTCCTGTAGCCTGACGAATTCTTGATGCCCCACGAGTGAGTGACTCTGCTTGGGGGCCGTCTCTCGTTGCAGAGGGTACAGTCTGCCATAGGGACAGGCCAGAAGTGCTAGGGAGTCAGTGTCTCCAGAGCAGCCCTCACTCAGTGGCAGGATGGGAACTGGTGGTAGACGATCGGCTTCCTCTCCCACTGGGCAGATGGCACAGGACTCAGCCCCATCCAGGTCTCAGAGCGCCCCCACAGGATTGAGGCCCAGGTGCCCTTTATCTAGAGACTGCTTAGCCCCTCTGGCTCCTTTCTGCCCCCCTTCACTTTTCCACAGGCCTGCTTGCTTCTCCTGGGCTCACTTCCTACACAAACCCCTGTATTTCCCCCTTTTTTTCAGGGCCTTCTCTGGGGAAACGTGGCTTGAAACTGGGGGTTGGCCTATAAAACCTGATGGATGTGTTTCATGCTTTGTCCACTTATGTATTCTTCATTGGAACCTTCTAGAAGCCCCTGACAGAAGGAAACCGAAGTTGTTACCCCATTCCACAGGTGGGAAGCCTGAGGCCCAGAGAACTTGTAGAGCCAGGATCTGATTTGCTCCCGTCTCCTGCCCTCCTCACTTTGCTGATTCAACAAGGGGGACCTGGTTGGTAGGCTCCAGGGTGACTCCTGCTGCTTGTGCCCAGAAAGGGGGAGGTGGAGTGAATTCCCTGAGTTAGAGGATGGCCATGGAGGCAGTTGGGGTTGGCAGTGACGAGACCTGGTTGGGTCCCCAAAGTAGTGCTTTGCTACTGTTGAGAATAACAGCAGTGGGGTACAAGGGCTGTGTGGCACCTTAGAGAGGACACCAGGCCAGGGCTTGCAGGGCTTTGGCATGTGGAGCAGCCAGCCTTCAGGCTCTGAGCATGCTCCTTGCACTGTCTTTCACCATTAGGGAGAAAATGATGGACAGTGGAGAGGCACACATTCTCATGATGGTGCTGGAGGGAAGGTCCAGGGCCAAAGGCGTGCTTGTATCTGCCTGGGACTTTGCAAGGATGCCTCCACCAGAGGAAGGCTACATGCACTCAGAGGGACTCCTGTTGTCCTTCTACCCCTGGGTTGAGGAGATTGCTTGGGGAAAATAGACATCTCTCTCCCCAACCTAGTCATTCCTCTGAAACTCTGAAGACTTTCAAGTGAGCGTCTAAGAAAGCAGCAGCCCACAAAAGAGTAGGAGACCTGAGGCCTGGAAGGCAGAGGCTGGGAGTCTCGCTTCTCATTGGTTCCAAGACGCAAGGCCGCATTTCCCCTGGGCTTTGGTTCCCTCAAGTGTTCTGGATAGTGTGTGCCCCCCAGTGAGGTCAGGGCGGTGAGGAAGCCTATATGGAGTGTGAAGCAGGGGAGCACCTCCCAGGAAGGGGCTTCCACAGGGGCAGGAGAGAAGTTGGTGTCCTCACCTGACCCCTTTTGGGCCCATTCTTGACTTCCCTGTGTTTCCCCATTTAAACAAATCAAGGAAATAAAATATGCTCATTTCACTGTGTATGGGGAAGGGGTAGCGAGGCCCCTGTTAGTTGAGCAGAGTGATTAGTGAGTGGAAGTGTGCTGTGGGCAGGAATGGCTGGGCAGGGATGTTCTGAGGGAGATTGAATGCAGGCTCTGCAGTCTGAGTTTTATGCTGCTCAGATATACCCTGGGCCTCATGCTCCGATCCCATCATCGAGAAGCTGCAGGTGTATTTTCTCTGCTTTGCACTCACAGTGGAGGTCAAAGGCAGCAGTCCTCAGGCCAGTGGTAGGGTGGTGCCAGCCCTGTATTTTGCTACCAAGGTTGGATCTATTTGGTGGTCCAGGGCCTGGGCCTATGGGTTGGGGTTTGGGGTTTAGGAACTCACCTTCTGGCAATTAGAGGAGTCTTCCAAGCAGGGCTAGGTCTGTGATCAAGACTTAGATCTGGGGCCATCTGTCCTGACCTCTTGTTGATGTGAGGCAGCAGGGGCCAGATGAGTGAAGAAGGGTCTGTGACATCAGACACCCATCCCTCCCTTGGTCCACCCTCAGCTTTGAAACTGGAGGAGGCACAGAGTGGGACCTCTGGATCTATTTAGTGATTTGATTTGACAGAGGGTCACATCAGTTTTTTTCTCTCCAAATTTTAATATCAGATTCATTTATTATGCTGACTGCAACTGACAAATGCTCACATTATTCACCCATTTATTCATTTGCTCATGAAATCTGTGTTGAGTAATTGTTTTGCCTTATTGGCAGTTTTAATTCTATATTCCTTTTTTTTTCCAAAAGGTCAGTGGCTTGCTAGCTGACCAGGCCAGCGTGAGCATTCCCTGGAGAGACGTTTTGCAAAGAGATGCTCATTTACACTGGTCAGACTTCAGCTTTGAGTTTCTCTCTCCTCTGGTTGTCTTGGATCAATACCTTGGAATTCCCAGGGCACGGTGGGGATCTTGTCTTTCTGTCATCCTGTTACCTGGCTCCATGTCTGAGTCATCTTATCCCTCAGTGAGATTATTCTCTGTACCTTTCTTTTTTTTTTTTTTTTTTTTTTTTTTTTGGTACTGGGGATTGAACTCAGCGGCACTAGACCACTGGGCCACATCCCCAGCCCTTTTTTGTATTTTATTAGAGACAGGGTCTCACTGAGTTGCTAAGTGCCTCGCCATTGCTGAGGCTGGCTTTGAACTCGCGATCCTCCTGACTCAGCCTCCCAAAGTGCTGGGATTACAGGTATGCGCCACCACGCCCCCGGCTCTCTGTACCTTTCTTGTTGATTTCAAATTGAGATCTAATGGCATGCATATAAAAATGGAGATGTGTGTCTTGGGCTTATTAGACTTTCACCTCTCTCATTTTTGTTAGAATGAACCAAACTGTCAACAGATCTCAGCATGGGATCTACCGAGTTTAAAACATGTATAGGTTTACTCCTGGCTTTTGCCTAGAAGTATGTGAGACCCAAAGTTCAGCTGTAGCCTATGATTTTGATTTGGGGTACTGAAAAGTTAGTTATGAGTTTGCTTTAGAAAGAGGATGGCAATATTCTGGGAATCTAGTTCAGTAAAGTTACTTCTGAGCTGAAACGTTCCAAGTGTGGAGATCTATAGTCTAGCGTGTTATTTTATGGTAACTTTTTCTATGCAGCTGTGTTTGCTGCAAAAACTCACAGTTCTGTATGGAACAGTGAATGAAATATGAATGTGCTTTTTACAATTTAGTACTTTTAATAAAGGATTTGTGAGCAAAAAGCTTAAGTGCGAGAACCACAAAACATATAGATAAAAATATAACCATAATCACACATCAAACCCAAGAAAATTCATTACATAGAGAACATCAGTAATTGAGAGAAGTTGAGAGAACTGACAGAAAAATAATATATATCCTCAGAATTCCAAAGGCATGAATCCTTTTAGCTAGGATCAGGGCTTCTGAGTTCTCTAGGGTGGGTGTTTTATTACAGCGGATGCTTTACTTAGAAGGATGTAATTTATTATCATTGAATTTGCATGGCAACATGAATTTGGATTTGAGTTTCTTGGAGAAGTTTACAATTAGTCCCCTCATATATATTTATAGCTTTGAAAAACACTTGATGTTAAAATAACTTAAATACCTTCCCTTTTTTTTGGCTGATCTGTGAAATATTGTTTTTTTTTTTTTTTTTTTTTTTTTTTTTTTAACAAAACCTAGCCACTGCTAAGTGAAGCCTAGCTATTGTGTTCGGGGGCAGTGTGATTACATAGGTGGCATTCCCATGGCCAAAGGGCATGCCTGAATAGATATAGCCACTCTGTGCCCTCAGGTACCTTGGTTTTACACAAGGGATACTTTTAATTTTTCTAGCTTTTCATTGTTTCCTCATTAGAAACTTGGTTGGGATTTCAGAGGAAACTCAGTGACACCTCTAACAGTTAGTGAGGAAGGTGTTCCGTGCTTTGCTATGTTCACAGCGGCCGTGTCCACTGAGGGTCACACCCACTCATTCAACCGAGAGTCCCCTTCTTCTACAATCCTTTGTTGCTTTGTAACTCATAGGCATTGTCAGTGGGCTGTGATCGCTATGGTTTTTCTTTTTCTATTAAAATACAGTAAGAACTTGATTATGTGTTTCAGTACTTCTCAGCCTGACCCACAAGTAAAGCCGGTGACAATGATTTAGTTATTGGCTTGTGTTTATTGCCAATGCAATGAGGTTGCGGTGTCTGACATTTTCTTCTCACTATGTTGAAGCTTTTAGCGAGTTGCTCTTCTTACCCAGCAAGCCGCGTAACTTGGCCTCTCTTTGCAGATGGGTTACACATTCCTTTAACACTGGCATGCTCCCCTAACCTTCTTGGGTGGCTTTCGATGACTTAAACACAGTAATTGGCGTGGAGGTCTGAAGCTTTATTTTATGATATTAAATCATTCTTTTCTGGAAACAGAACTCTGCAAAGTATACCGTTCATTATGTGGAGGCCTATATTAACACGGGCTCTGGCTGATGGATGGTGACATCCTGGAGAACTTCTGCAGCACATGTCAAGGGAGGTGCCAACTCTCACCTATGGAGGTGGGTGTCAAAACCAGAACAAAATCCAGGAGTTCACCTGTCGTGTCTCAGAGATTGAAGGGTAGGGTTTTCCTCCGCTTTGGCATGGTGCCTAAAAGGTAGCAATCCCCTAAAAATACTTAAAATGTGGACTGAGATGAACTTGATTGCTGTGGCATTATTTTAGGGGGACTTGGCGATCTCTCCATGTAATCTTGTGAATATTTTTTTTCATGTGAACCATGATTTTCTTGAAACAAAGAGGATTATCAGTCATAAGTTCTGAAGACTGAAATGGGGTGGGAGAAAGGTTTAGAAAGAAGATTTTTTAAAGGACTTACAGAGCTGGCACTCAACTCCAGCTGGGGAGGAATTCTTTCCTTGGGCGCCATCTTGGTTGCCTTGCTCCGCAGCAGGGAGGGGAGGATTGGAACTTTTCAGGTGCTCAGAGTCCTCATCTGTTCAATCACAACTGGTTCCTGCAGCCCATGGCTACTGGAGGGAGTCAGGACCTGGAAGGAAAGCCTGTGAGAGTTGTCCTAGGCTCCTGGTTCATGGGTTTGCTCCTCTCTGGACAGTTTTGGCACTACAAGCCACTCAGAGTCACTCTGTGGTCATAGCTGGGATAAGACCAGGGCAGATGGCTTTCTCTTGGCTTCCAAAACCTGTCCCTTGGATTGCTTGGTTCCATTCCATGTTCCCATGCAGAACACCATGATATTCTGGGTACGTGCTGTGGGATCAGCCTTTGGTAATGAGACCAGCTTGGAGAGAAGAGTACCTGAGAGTCCCTTCAAGTGAATTACACTGGGATCCACTGCAGTACCTTTCAAGTCTCCCCTCTCACTTGCTTTTGCCAGCCTTGCCACATCAGGCAAAATCTCTGAACAGCGCTGAGAACTAGAGTCCTCAGACAAGTGTAAGAATTTCCCACCCCAATGCAGGGATGAAGTTTTTTAAAAGACAAAAATCCATCAGGACACAAAAGGAAAAATATAAGTGAAATCAAAACAAACAAACAAACAAAATCACATGAAAATGTAGAGGCTAAAGAAGGAGCCCATGGAATGAAATAACTTAAGAAGAGAGGGGTTTGGTCTCTCTGATTGCTTTCCAGTTGGTTCCCATAAACACCTTTTTTTTTTCCCCCAGCAGAAATGGGGGGAAAGAAAAGGAGGAAACACTAACTTCTGGGAAGGATGAAAGAGATGCTGGTTATCTAACTGGTATCAAGTGGGCGAGTGTGGAGTGGCTTTGGTGTCTAAAAATCATTTTGTTAGTATGTAGGTCACATTACTGTACTGTCTGGTTATTGGACGTTGCCTTAGATAACTGTTTGTGGAGTATTAAATGGTTTTGCTGCCTCAGCACCCTTTTTAACTGGTATTTTTCACACAGTTGTGCTGCTGAAAAGGCGCAGTGCCGCAGCAGAAATCAATTTATCTTTCCCTCTGCTACTTGTGTATTGTGAGTTCTTGTAGTGTTTTACCATTTGATTAATTGATATTCTTTGTGTTGGATATCATTTGTAACGCTGCTGTCCAACTCCGGGTGCCTTAAAAACTTTCATAAGAACACTACATTATTTATGTGAGACCTCCTCATGACAAAGTACAATAGTGAGATGCAGAGAGAAAAATTAGATCAAAATGCTCTTGGCTTATAAGTTTATTAAGGGCGGAACAGTGTTTCCATTCACGTCTCCAGTCCTTTCTGCCTCCGTGTCGCACGGTGGCTCTGACAGGCTTTGCTCAAAAAGTTGGGCATTGAAAGTTTTTCCTTCCTTGGCCTTTTTTATGGGCCATCCTCCTGGTGTGTGTGTTGGGGGTTCCTGGTTCCCCCTTGGATGAGAAAAGTAAATGCAGGAGAGGCAGGAAAGAGTGGGAAGATCAGGCGAGGCATTGAATACAGAGACTGCACCCCCTGAGCCCCAGAGAGAGTGAGGAGCAGAAGATATCTCCATCCCTGTCTCCACAGGTCTTTCCCAGGGCCTTGCCAGAAAGCCGGATGCTTTTAAAATAAATGTGTTTGTATGCATTTCACACGGCGCGGGTCTTTCCATGGGTATTATTAATATCTATTTTTAGAGCGAAGTATGTGGCAGATGAAGGTACGCAAGCCCCGCGTTATAAAAACAGAACAATACTGTTGCTTCCCCGTTTCATTAGAAAGTTTCTTTGACCCTGTGGTTTATTTCCAAACATTCAAGTTATTTGTTCTGGTGTATTCTTAAACAGGGGTTGTTTTTCTCCCTTTCAGAAAATGAGCACAGATGGTGATGGAGTTTTCAAGTACTGACATCCCTGCTCGAGAAAGCATTCCCACCTTCTTTGTGCTGAACAAGTCAGGCAAGCTAACACGATGATGCGATCATCGGTTTCATGCAGACATGCAGAATTGATTGACAGGGGAAAATTTAACATAAACCACACATTCTTTCAGTGCCTTCAATTTCTTAATGATGTTTATTTGTTGGATATTAGCAGCGGCAGGAATTTCATTTAAGGCGAAAAGGGGGGAGAAAGGAGAAGACAGAGTAAGGGGAGAGAACTTGTTCCAGGCAAGCAGGTTTAAGAGGAAATTTACTGCTCTGGTAGAGTCTCCATCAAAACAATTTGTAACCGCTCCTCGGAGCCAGCTCCGGAGCTGAGGCTGTCAGCGGCTAACTAGCCATTCTCAGACCATTGCTTCTGTTTGCGTGACTAAATACAGACAATTAAAGCCGAGCACTTTCATTCTCTATGAACTCATTGTTATCCAGGGTTCAAGTACTTGGATAATGGGCCACAGGGAGACGGGCGGATCATGATGGGCAGTGGCAGAGGGCTACTTGCTGAAGCCCATTCCTCATTATCTGCTGCATGCTCTCCACCGTGACTGAGGGCTTCAGGTTGTCCTCCTTGCCTGTGGGTTTTGTAAAGATTGGCCAAGGAGATCCCACGTTCCGAATCCCTGACCTGATGCTTGGGTCCTAAGAGAAGTCCTTGCTTCTTGGGCCCTGGGGACGACAGGCATGGGGACCTCCTTGGGAGTACCAATGGTGAATCACTAAGGGCAGTGACTGCCCACTGGCCCTGCTCACTGCCTCAGTCACCATCTGCATCACAAGGGGCCTCTCAGGGCTTTCTGAGGCTGTGTTCATCTTTCCTGATGCTCTGGGCGGGAGTGGAGGAGATCAGAATCCCATCAGATCCTGAGCTCCCTGGGGCAGTGGTCTTTCATGCTGAGAGTCAGCTATAAGACCCTGCACCCTAGAGCTGGGCGCTGTGGCGCACGCCTGTAATCCCAGCACTTGAGGAGGCTGAGGCAGGAGGATCGCGAGTTCAAAGCCAGCCTCAGCAATGGCGAGGCACTTAGCAACTCAGTGAGACCCTGTCTCTAATAAAATATGAAAAAGGGCTGGGGATGTGGCCCAGAGGTTGAGTGCCCCTGAGTTCAATCCCCGGTACCCCCCCCCAAAAAAAAAAAGAAAATAAAAAGACCCTGTACCCTAAAGAGTCAGGGCTTCCTCTCTGCAACCCTGAATGAAGTGCAGATAACTAAAAGCTATGGTCTTACAATATTTAGTATTTTTTTTCCAATGTATCATATTATTTTTTCAAATATTTTTTCTCAATTTTTGATGCTGTGCTTTTCCTATGTCCCTAAGCAGCTGCTCACTGCTCAGTGGACAATCACCCTTAATTCACTCCCCCTTCAGATCTGTCCCCCCACCTTTGGCAATATCCATTCCATACCTTTCTATTGTTTATTTAATACTTTCTTGAAAGCAACTTGCATCTACTTTCTCCCCTTCCCCACCCCTCTCCCCCAACCTTAGTTAGCCCTGTCCTGCTGTGACTCTGAGATCCTGGGATTGAAGTGCTAGTTAGGTTTCTCCTGTGTCACATGGAAGTAAATGCATGACTGGGGCAGGTGCTGGGCTTCTGAACACCTGGGTGCCGTTTGCACTTGTCATTGTGCAGGTGGAGAACAGGGGCAGCTGAGAGAGGATGGCCCTCCCAGACTGGGAGGTGCATGTGACCCTGACCACAGGAGGGGTCTGTGGGCACACAGGGCAGGCAGTAGCAGCGGGTAGAAGGGAGAGGGGTCCTGTAGAGAAAGCTTGATTCTGAGGATAAAAGGGAGGTCCTGATTCCTCTGTCCCTTCTCTGACATGGAACTTTCCATGCCCTGCAGTCAGACTTCCAAACACCCCACAGAAGCAAACCTGGTTTTAGCTCTAATACCCTTATGATCTTAGGCAGTCACCCTCCCTTGTTGGGACTCAGTTTCTTCTTTTACAAAATGGGGACAGTAGCATTCTCCTCTGCCCTTTACAGGGCTGGGGCTTTTCAGTCCCCAGATACAATGAGGGATGCCTGCAAGATCCTGCAGGAAGCAAGCCCAGAGCAGAGCAGGCCAAGGGCCATCCCTAGCTCTCAGGGATGGCTCAGCAGGGTCACAAGGCTGTGGCAGGTACAGAGCCTCAGAAGCTAACAGGGACCTTGTCCTGGGGCAGTGACACAGTCTCTGCAGTCCCTGAAGCTCAGATGGAGGCTGGGCAGACCTGAACCCAGAGAGAAGTTTGCTTCCAGGTAGTTTCGGGTCAACCCTCCTCTGGCAGAGTTGCCCCCACCTGGGGCCCCCGCTGGTTCCAGATAACTTTAAAGAAGTAAAAACATCTCTCAAAGAAGTCCACTAGGAGCAACTGACCTCTGCTCAGGAATCCTTCACTGTGTCTCTCCCTCTGTGTTCTGCCTGGGCCAGTGTAGGCTGGGAATCAGAGCCTGGCTACAAGTAACCCTGTTTCCCAGGAGTCTTGGGAAATCCTGCCCCTTCCCTGAGCCAGGGTCCAAGCTCTGCTCCCTCCACAGTACTCTCATACTCACCCGATGGCTTCTCTAGGTATCCCACTGTCCCTGTCCAACTAGGAGCCTGTAAGAACTTGGCCTACGACAGGAATGAAAGTCTCAGTGCCTGCTGTCCTGGGACTGCTCATGCAGGCATGGTCTCCAGGGTGCCTGGGGAGCCTGGGCTCAGGCCTCTTGAGGCTGCTGTGTCTTAGGTAAAGGTGGGCCTCTTTTTTTTTTTTTTAATTTTTATTTATAGTAGTATGTATTACAGTTCATACTATACATATAGAGCATCTTTTTACACAAAACAGTTTGTATACAAAGTATATTCACAGCATTCAAGTCTTTAATCATGGGCCTCTTTTAAGTAAAAGTAGCGTATGAAATTTGGGTTTCCTTATGGGGACTAATAAAGACCCCAGAGGCCCAAACACTGAGAGGAGAGGCCCTTTCCCTTGCTCCCTGGTGGGTGCACCTTGGAGTGTGCATGGTGCCCAGTGGGAACTTAGTAGGAGAGCACCCAGCAAAGTCCTGCTGTCACCCTGGTGATGACACTGATGCTCCTTTGGGACTATCAACCCCGATTTTTTGCTCCCAGAGTTCTCATTTTGGGGGTGGCCCTACCTTGCTGGTGTCCTAAGCAAATGCTCACTTTGTTTATTGAGGGTTCACACAGTCTTCTGGGCTGCAAGCTGACAGATGGTCCTGCCCACCTGCTGTGTAGAGGATATTAGAATGAAGGGCTTGGGGACCTTGTCCTTCTGCGGAAGGGTGGCAATGTCAAGCTGAAGGTGCTCTGTGGTGTCCCAGGGGCATGGAGTGGCAGGAATGGCTGTAGACCACATGACCTGGGGCCATGGGCAGAGGCCAGGGTGCTCATGGGGTCCCCGGGTTGTGGTTCCAGGGACCCTCCACCTGGTTGGGATGATTCTGCTGTGGATCAACCGTGACTTTCAGTTCTCCATGAACCGTGAAGAGCCAGTTTTCAGGAGGACCTTTCCTCTGCTGTCCTCCGTTCTTGCAACATGCCCCGAGAAAAAGCCTTGCTAGAGAGACTAGCAGGCAGGGGCCGTCCCTGTGCAGCCGGGGGCAGAGCTCAGCATTAGGCTCATGTTGTGGGGATCTTGTAATTTTGAGCCAGATAGCTTTCCCATGGGGAACTCTGTGTGCCAGGCTGGTGCAGAAGCTCTAACACGGGCTCTCTGAGGCTCAGGAGGCTCCAGATGTCCTGTACTCCTGGGGACTGGGGTGAGGCCTTGGCCTCTGATTGGACTGGACCTGGGGGAGTGAGCAGGGAGCAGGTGTAAGGTGGGCAGCCTGGTGTATTGTAACCATGCCCAACCCCCTCATTTCTCTTAGGGTAGCCACTGATGGCTCTCTGCTTATTTATTTGCCTAGACAGGTGGTTCCTGTGTTTCCTGACCACCACAGCGTGGAGAGGGTGGCCCACTGCCTCACCTTCCCTGATGACTCCTAACTTGGCTCTACCTGCTGACCTTGGTCTAAATGGTGTGTCTCCAGCCATCCAGGCCTCCCCTCCTTGCTATTTTCTACTTCTTGTTCTGTGTGCATTTCCCTCTTGGCACTTTAGCCTTTTTTCCTCTTATTGGCTATTTGCTCCTCTGCCAGACTATCAGCTCCACAAGAAGGACAGGACTTTTGTACCTTCTGTTCTCTGCTGCATCTTCAGCACCTAGAACCTTATTCAGCATGTAATAGATGCTCAACAAACAGGTGTTGGAGGGGAAAATGAGAAGGCATGGCCCTTCTCTCAAGGAGTATGTGATCCAGTATGGGTCACCCTTGGCAGTAAGTGACAGGCCTCAAGAGGTCCTAGGACATGGGGAGAGGAGCTGTTGAGAGTGGAGAAGGAATTGTTGTAAGCTAAAGCGGTCAGGGAAGGCTTCCTGGAAGAGGCACGCTGGAAATATAGATCAAAGTTTTACAAGCAAAGGGAAGAAAAGAGAACAAGAGTGACAAAGGGGTAGACTGTTAGCCGCCGGAAAGGGATTGCAGCCTGGAACGGCAGCGCCGCGGGAAGGAGTCCGGAGACAGGATGGAGACGAAAAAATTCTTTAATCTTTCTGTCTCTGTCTCTTGTAATTTCTAACACTACATACACACTCTCACAAGAAACCAAGCCACGTACTCTTACAAGAAACTACAATGTATCTATACAATAGCGATAACCCTGTCCTTTCTCTCTCTGGTCTCATCCCATGCGCCCGAGCAGGAATGGAACTTGCTCGATCTGCTGAGTCACTCCTCAAATCTCTCGAGATCCTGGGCCAAGTCCCGTGAGACTACGGAAGGCGACAATGCCCAAAAATGTCAATCTGCTGAGTCATTGCTCAAATCTCTCGAGATCCTGGGCCAAGTCCCGTGAGACTACGGAAGGCGACAATGCCCAAAAATGTCTATGGCCCATAGTCAACCGCAATCTTAGCTATCTCCCCAAACAGGGCTCCTGCAGTAGACCTTCTGCTGGGCTCATTTGGAGCTGGGTCTGGTTTGGGAAAGTCACTAGGAGCCTTATGGGAAGATCTGGAGTTTCTGTGAAGGGTTTTAGTCCTCACCTCATCTTGGAGGTACAGGGCAACTTAGAGGGGTTTTTCATTTTAGGGTAGTTGATCTTGCTTTCCTGCTTAATTACAAAAATTCTACATGTGCACTACTAAGATTCAAATGGTACAGATGGATGTAACATGAATCCCCAAACCCCTTTTCCACCTGTTCCTTTCTGCAGAGAAAATCCCTATTCTGAGTTTTGGTGTGTACCCTGCTAGACTGTTTATTATAGGTTGATATTGTGATATCGTGTATAAGGTAAATGCTTGCATAAATAAAATCACACATGTGTATTTTCTTCTACATAGTAGGATCATACTGTACATATTTTGTTCTGGGACTTGTTTTTTTTCCGTGTGTGTGTGTGTGTGTGTGTGTGTGTGTGTGTGTTTTTATTTATTTATTTATTTTTGGTTCTGGGGCTTGAACCCAGGGGTACTTAACCACCGAGCCATATCCCCAGCCCATTTTTATATTTTATTTAGAGGCATAGTCTCACTTAGTTGCTTAGGGCCTTGTTAAATTGATGAGGCTGGATTTGAACTCGGGATCCTCCTGCCTTAGCCTCCTGCCCGGTTTTCCATATTTTTATTGGCGCCTTACAGTTGTACATAATGGTAGGATTCATTGTTACATATTAATACAAACAATGTTACAATAGAATCTGGCCAGTATTATTCCCCAGTACTTTCTCTTTCCTTCTTTTTTTTTTTTTCCCCACCCACCCCAGGTCCCTTTCCTCTATTCTGCTGATCTTTCTTCAGTTTTCATGATTGAGACTTGCTTTGTAAAACACTAAAAGTATTGTTTGTAGACCAAACATGAGATGCGTAGGAAGAGCACACAATTTAAGATTTCTGTATGACTCTCTGTTGTCTGGTATCTCCCATTCATGTAACCATATACCTATGGATGAACATTAAAGCAGTTTTCATTTTTTCCTTCTACATTGTACTTATATTGCTGCGTACATATAGTTGTGAACTAGTGAGCTATCTGTAGGATAGACTTCTAGAAGTAGTGTTGCTGGGTCACTAGGTCTATGTATTTAATACTTTGAGAAAGATCACCAAATTGCTCTTCCAAGTAATGCATGTGTACAGTCTATACATGTCCACCAATACAGTATGCACAGTATTCATTTTCTAAATTCTCACCAGTGTTGAATATAATCATTCTTTTAAAAGTTTGTCAATATTAAGGATGAAAAATGGTATCTTTTGATTCATATTTCCCTCAACCTGCAACCAGCTACCTTTTCATACATATATCGTCTGCTCCGATGTCTTCCAAAAATTGCTGGCTAGTGTTTTCTCCCCATTTTTCTATTTTGTTTCATTGATTTTTAAGAGCTCTTTACATATGTTGGTCACTAACTCTTTGCCATACATATATATTTAAAATATTTTCTTGGGTAGCTCTAGAGCAAAGAAAGGACATAACTAGAGGCAAGGCTTAGAAAAACCATCCTGATGGCATGCTCAGGATGTTTGAGGTGTGGGAGACCAGGACCACAGAGATAAGGTACCAGATGGTATGCTGGGTGTGAGAAGGTGAGGCCTGATTATCCTTTTATATTATAAAGCATGTACCTTGCTCCGCATTCCGCTAGAGGCATCCCAAGTGTGTGTTGAAGACTTCTGGAAAGATCTAGAACTGGTTGGTAGGCCTCGGCCTGACTGCTGGTACGTAAAGAATACATCATTTGCTTTTCCTGGCCTACGCAGGCTTCAGAATCCCATTCTGACTCTGGCTGTGGCTCTGCTTGACCGAAGTGGGATGCTGACCTCTGCCCTTCACCTGGCATCTAGGAGGCAGCCCTGCTGAGCCTTGCTCGCACCCTGGGGAGCCTGAGGGCACAGAGACAAGGATGCAGCTTGTGGGAAAGAAAAGCATGTCACCTCAGGCCACGCCCGGCTGGGCCGGAGATGGGTGCTGAGCAAGGCTTCACACCCCTGTGTTTAGGGAGGGTCACCCCCAGATTTTAAGGTGCTCAAAGCTCTGAGAGCCTGTAGTCCAGGAACATAAAATCTGGAATAAAAATCAATATACTCTTGCTAAAACTGACCACAGACACCCCACAGTGAAGACGATTACCACATACTGAGCTCAGCCCTGTCTGGGGACCTAGCTCTCTCCTGTCCCTGAAGATGGGCATCATTGTTTTCTCAGAAAACTAGGAGTAGGGGACTTACAGTCTGGCCTGTGGTTGCCCAGCCAGTTCCTGCCAGAGCTGGGACTCAGCCACCTGCAGGCATTGGAAGGGCCAGCCCCCCACCAGTGCCTCTGAGTTCCAGGCAGACTCACGGCTGGCTAGTAACATTTCTGACCACTGCCCTGGATTTGCACATATGCCCGTATGTGGATATGGCCTGACTGGGAGTCCAGTGGCCCATGGAGTGGGGTCCTCAGCACCTTGCTTTGTCTGCCAAGGTTCTGGCAGGCTTGTGTTTGAACCCAGTCTTCCAGTGGGCGGCTGGCCATGGACCTTGTGAGAATCCTCTATTCCCGCCTGCTGGAGGGGGAGGCGCGTTTCAGTGACCCCTGACCATTGTCCCTGGAGGATGTACCTTGTCAGGGAGCATGGAGTGAACATTCAGAATTAAGAGCAGAAAGGTAATGATGGAAGGCATTTCATCTATTCTTCGGAGACACCCACACGTCTTGTTTTCCCTCCTCGCCACTTAGGCAGCAATTTCTCTCCTTGTTTCTAACAGCTACCTATAGAAAACACTTGAATGCAGATCATATCTTGATGGTATTTACTAATATAAATATTTGCTTTCTAGAAGTAATGTTACACAAAATGCTTTAACTGCAGGCTAAGCGACTGAATGCTCCAGGTAAGAAACGCCACCTCTGGGGGGTGGAGCTGGTGAGGCTGGTGTCTAGCCAGCTCCCCAGTGGAAACGGGAATGGCAGAAGGGCCACGTGTTGATGCATCTGGCCTGCTCTTTAGGAGGACGTTGTGGGCACTTTTCAAATGATAAACACGTCTTTGCCGGCGGCCCCCAGACCCCTGGAGCTTACCAGAGGCGTGTCCCAGCACTGTGAGGTTGGACTGCAGGCTTTACCGTGTGCCCAGACCGTGCTATGGAACACTCAGGCAGCTTACGATGCCTGAAGAGGGAGTGATATCAAATCAGATATCGGTCGCATTTATTCCGCCTGGTGTAATATCCAAGAAGAAGGAAAGAACTGAGCGAACCAGACATAGGTCTGCAAAGAACCAATGAAATGTTGCAGACCAAGGCTGGGCCGGGCAGACGCCTGTGCCATGGAATCAGAGTATCTTTAAGTATGGGCTCATTTCAAGCAAATTTAAATAACACAAAATTCCACGAGAGCTAAAGACCCCAGAGGTCTTGGGGTTTGAGGAAATAAGATTTGGAAAGGCATTCGCCTCCGACTCTATGTAGAGCCTGCAGCATGGGGCTTTGAGGCTAAGGGGAAGAATGCCATGCGCATGTGCATGTTCTTGTGCGTGCGTGCACACCTGTGTGTTTGCATGTGTGTGCATGGGTGTACGTGTGTGCACTTCCATGTGTGCATAGCTTCCCTCTTAGGGTGAGATCTGTGGAAAATTCCCTGTAAATGAACCCACAGTGCTGGGTCCTTGTGTCCCATTTGAGGTCGACTTCCTTTCTTCACCCAGGGTGACTCCGTTTTCAAATACACTGGATTTGGAGAGTGCCTTTGAGGCTGATCCTTTTATATTTGATATTATTACAATTTTTGTAAACTGAATGGCGTTGCTTTTAACAAATAAACAAGTGCTAACTGCCAACTTCTTTGGCTGGACAGCCGTGATTCGGCTTCAGCAAGTGAATAGATGACATATCAAAGAATATGTTGACTAATCCCTTCCCTGTCTGAGAGCGTTTTCCAGATCGTAGACAAATACACTGGAGGCGTTTAAAATAGAAGTCCGGGCATGGCCACAAGTGTATTCTGGGGAGTTACGGAATCCACGTGTTCTAGGCAGGTGAGTATTTATAGGCAATGCCGTGAAGTTGGGGACGCCCGGAGACACTCTCCATCATCTGGAAGATTGTGGCAGGAACATGCTGGAATGATATTCTGCTTTTATTTATTATTTGCTACCAATGTGACTATTTTTTAATTCTTTTAAACAAATAATTTCATCGTAAAGCCTCAGACTGATTTTTTTTTTTTTTTTTTTTGCGAAATAGTTCTAGTGAGCTAATTTATTTTTCAACTTTAAAACATCAGCATTTTATAGATCGGAATTTCACAATGTGAGGATGATTGCTACGTACAATTTGCAAAATTGTGATTAGCCAGCCCTTGCTTTGAGTTAGTTCTCCCTAATTCACAAAGGCTTCCAAGAATAGTCTGCACAAAATTCAGTTTGCAAATTGCAGGGCAGATTTTTAGAGGGCAGTTTAAAGAATGAAGTCCTAAGGGTTTTATCTATATTTATATCTCTTGTTAAACCAAACTCTTATGTAAATGTTACAATCTGTAAATAACTAGCAGGGCTGCCTTCTTAAAGGCAAGATTGCGTCTCCATTTTTGAGATTTAGCAAAATTATTAAATGGCAGAATTGACTAAGATGCAAGTATATTTGGAACAAGCTAATAAACATTAATCAATATCATCAGCTGTATTTGTGTGAATATTTGAGGGCTTAAAAGTATGGAGACCTTCAGTTTGCAGATGAATTTCTCACAAATTAAAAAAATTAAAATATATTAAAAAAAGGCATTGCCCTTCATGATTTTTTAAGAGGAAAAAAATGGAGATAGCTTTGTATGCTCTTACTTTTTATAGACATTAATGTTTCAGGAAACCTTGCATGACTGTATACAGTCTGGATTATTTTTCATTCCTCTGCCATTGGACAGGAAAGAAATTACTGGCTTCCATTAGTGTTACTGGCAATCCCCATTTTCTGACATCTGTTCCTTCCTAAACATTTTACCAACCTTGATGAAAAGTAGTTTGGTATTAGTCACTGACTTGAAGAAAAAAAAAAAGAATGATAAAAAAAGATCACATTGATTAAACACCAGAAGTCATTTCCCAATAACAAGCAATGCTTAGATGGCCGCTGCAGTTTTTTTATTTATTTTTCTTAAATCTAGATAACTTACAGAAATTCTAATCATGTTTAATCTTTGAATTAAACTGAATTAGTGGCTTCTCATTTTAAAATAGAAATATAGTGGACTCATTCTAGTCAATTTTAATCAGAGTCTTTGGGCTCTATTCATAAGGAATGGTTTTGGTCTTTCTCAGAGAAATCATGTAATGCACTTTTCCTGAGCAAATTATACTTTCTCAATTCATTAAGTCTTCTTTATCCACCCCCACCCCATTCCCAGGCAAAAGCACACAGCATCTTAGGGGTCAGGACCCAATAAGGAATGACGAACGGGAATGAGCAGCTGGTGGTAGGGGGCTGGAATGGAGAGACAGAGTATGGATCTGATGTCTTTGGGGCACTTGGGGTCCCCTGGGCAAAAGCCCTCTCAGGGTGGCCTCAAAGATAGAACTGTGCGAGTCATACATATTTTGGGAAATTTGGTCCCAGAGAAGAATCAGACTTCACCACCCCTCCCCCATCTGGATTACCCAAATGATTTCCAGATTAATTTCCTCCATGAAATGACATTCAGATCTCTCCTCTCCTCGGCCCCCAGCAGAATCAGGGCTTTTGATTCAGTTTGTAAGCACGTTGAAGACCACTGTGCCCTGGACATGTCATTAAAGACAGAGGTGTATTTCAATCAATTATAGATGTATTGAATGACGGGTGTGTACCACGTGCTGGAAGCACAGGAAGTAGAAAATGGAGCAATCTCCCTGGCCTGGGCCTTTGTTCTAGTGGCCTGTGCAAACGCATCACACCCTTTCCCCTTAGGTGTGGGTGTCCCAGGGCATCACAGGGGGCTCTCCTCCAAGGTCACATGTGGTGTGAGGGACCTGCCCTCACCTCTGTCTGGAGCACCATCCACCTCTGCAGGCTGCTGCCTGCCCCTGCCACCTCCCCCTCCTCCCCGGAGCCCGCTCTTCTGCAAATCCACGGGGCCCAAGCCCACCTCCACAGGACCACTGCCCTACCCACGACTTATGGTTTAAAATGATAAGAGAAACCTTAATGCAGTACCACAAATTTAGAAAACAGAGGACTAGGAAACAAAGCTGCCCTGCACCCCGTCATTCCCACTGGCCCAGCACAAACCAAGGACTAGCCTTTTGGTAAACTTTTGGTAAATTTTTTATCTCCTTTTTTTTTTCATACACATTTTTCACTGTATATAATAATTGTACCCCTAATTTTAAATCCTTTCCTCAGGCATCATGTGATTTGTATTTTGCTAACTTCCCATATACTTTATAGCCATCATTCTTAATAGCTGCCGTTTCCCACTGAATGGATGTGCCATGATTTACATCACAATTCCTTTATTATTGTCATTCAAGTTATTTCCAATAGTTCTCTAATATAAGAAATACTGTGATGAGCATCTTTGTATGAGAAGAAAATCTTTTTTCCTTATTTCAGGGTATTCCCTTAGGCCAGATGCCCAGAGGGGAAACTCATGGGCTACAAGTTCCCCCTCTGCTTTTTCTGCTCTTCCTCACCAGTCTCTCTCTGTTTGGGTGGGACTTGGTCTCACTGCCTCAGGGATTTGCAGGCTCCTTCTGGGTAGGGGATGCATATATCACTTGCTTGCTTCTGGAAGTCCCTTTAAACCTGGCCCTTGGCCAACCCCCAAAGAACTGTAGTCCAGAAAACAAAATATACACAACAGAATTGTAAGGAATAAAGGTATAGAGGTGTGTCATGCAATTAATTCATGAAAATATGTGCTTATATTTCTGGAAAAAACAAGTGTATTCAGTTTTCATAAGCAGATGACCTTTCGCCCTTGAAATTCTCCTCTTATTCCATCTCAGCAATGCTTTGTGGGTGAAACAGTCGATATTTGGGAGCTCATGCTGAGCTTTTTTAACTTTCTGCTGCCCAACACTTGGGAAGATGGAACCATCCCATGAGCCCCTTCCTCTCATTCCCAGATTGGGCTTCCAAATGCCCCCAGATCAAGGCAGAGGGCTGATGTGCTCTCTGACAGCTCAAAGCCTGGGGTCGCACTTGGCAGCGACCACTCTGGGTTGGCTCCTCCCATCTCACACAACTTTATGGGGTTCCAACTGGAAGAACAGGACACCTAATGGGAGAGATCTGCTGTAGACATCATGGTTCGTAGGGGGGAAGGAATAGGTCTGCGATGCCCTCCCATCCCATTGACTGGAAAAACCAGCAGGAGAAGTTAAGGGAAGGACCAAGGGTCCTGGAAGCTTCAACCCTTCCTGAGCCCAGAGCCCTCTTTGGAATTCCTGACAAGCCAGACCACTCACCAGAGCTAGGAATGTTCTCAGAGGGCCTCCAGGCCGCCTTGTTTGGGCTGGGTTTCGCTGGTAGTGTCCACACCTCTAATGCCTGCATGAGTGAGGAGTGAGGAGTCCCCTCGAGGCTCAGCTCCAACCCTGCACAAGTGCCTCCTCTCCCATGGCCCAGCCCAGCCCACCCTCACCCCTTCCTTCCCTCCTTTCCTCTGGCCCCTCCCTGGGCTCCCCCTCCTCAGGCACTTAACTCCAGGCCAGCAACACCTCCCACCTCCTGTTTGCATCCTGGATCTTTCTTGAGTTGCTAATTCACCCACAATCAATAATTCTATTCTTTTAAAGAAATTACAGAATATTTCTAAGTATGCAGGGAGGGGGTAAAGCACAGTGTGTTTCATTTTCGATTTGATGTGTTCTGGATTTAGAATTGCTGAATAATTCATTCCCGCTTAAAAAATAAACATACTATCTCTATGAGAAGTTGACTTGGCGGGGAGGCAGGGGGCTTCATGAAGAATTGATTCCAGGGTTACAGAGTTCTTGGGTTGGCAGCATGAGAAAGAAACCAGGTGGGTGGGGGAAGCTTTCCTCTTTTCCATGGTTGGTAGCAAGATGGTCTTGGCCAGGCCTAGAGGTGACACTGCTGGTTCTTCAAGCTTTCACATGTCCTTTGAGAATTTCTCTCCTTCTTCTGGTGTTCAGTCCTTCAAGGTACCCATCTCACTATTGTTCTGCTTCTCCATCTTTTCCTTCCTCCATCTGATCTGTTCTCATCTCTCTGTTTGTTCCTCTATCTGCTTGACTATCTGTGTGTCCCATGGTCCTTCCTTTCATCTGTCTGTTCACACTTTTTTCCATTTCTTACCCACCCACTCAATTATCTACCTATTTATTTACCTACCCTTAGTCATCTTCCCATCCATCCATCCATCCATCCATCCATCCAGACATTTACTGGGTGAAGCATTACCATTTCTGAACTTCACAGCTTCCCTTTGTATTCTGATGGGAGATTCAGGCAAGGAAATTACTGTCAATGATACAAGGTGGTTGTTTCCTGTTTGCTGCACCCATCCCTCCATGAAGTCAGAGCTTCTTTCTTCATAAAATTCCTCTCTTCTTCCAGTCCTTCTTGAAGACTGATGAGCTAGGTGATCCTAAGGTGTTAATGGTAAACAGCAAGTCCATATAGTTTCTACACCCTTTGTTGTACACAGGAAAAGGAAGACCACAGAGAGAAACAAGCACCCAAAGTCATTCAATGAGTAGTGACTCAACTCTCATGTGAATGCTGTTGTTCTAGACTCATCCATAACAGCTCCTTGGCTTGAGGAGCATTTTCTATGACAGCTGGGTTCACATCTTCCTGATCCATAGGAAACAACTGCAGATATGGTGAGTGAGGGCTTTTTTTGGTGGGGATGGTGTCTAAGTGCCCAGTGTTTTTTCTCAGTCCTCTGCACATGGCCATTTGGGGTCTCTGGTACCAGGATGCTTCTGAAGAACAGAAGATGGCTGTAGTTAGAGGCAATCTAGGTGTAGCTCCAACTCCTGCTGCTCCAATTTGATTTGGTTTAAGTGTCTCCCAAAGCTTCATGTGTTGAAATTTAATCTCCACTGGGAGGTAATAGGAATGCAGAAACTTAATCCAGCTGTGGTGTTTAGAGGCAGAACCTTTGGAAGGCGATGATTGGGATTTAGATAAAGTCCTCAGGTGGAGTCTTATCGTTGAATCTTGGTGACTCTATCAGAAAAAAGGGAGAGACCAGACAAACACCCCCACACAAGCACTCCCTCTGTCTTGACATGTGATGCTCTGTGCTGCCTCAAGACTATGTCAGCAAGAAAGCCATTAGCTTTACTTTGAATATCCAGAACTGTGAGCCAAAATAAACCTCTCTTCTTTATAAAGTAGCCTGCCTTAGTTGTATTTCACTGTAGTAATGAAAAACAGACATATATGCCACCCTTGTGGCCAATCCTCATCCTCAGCCTGGACACCTCAGCTGGGTATAGAATCTAGGAGAAGAGGCAATAGGTGTGGGGGCCACAAAAGTGAGTTCAGCTGTAAGTCAGTCAGTCAACACTGAGCTGCTGACAGACTGTGGAGCTTCTTTGAAGCTTTTTTTCATACGTAAAATGGAAAACAGGACGCTAAGCATTGTATTGTCACATCTGGGGGCTGTTGTGAGGCACCAGCAAGAGCTTGTGCAGGGTGAGAGCAGTGGAGAGAACTTTCTGGGGTACAGAAATTGGTGCCCTCAAACTGCAAATGGTTCCCCTGAGGCTCCAATCCAATGTCTCCTATTTGGGAGCATTCATTGTCCCCCCTCACCACTCTCCTCCTGCAGAACACCCCAGTGGTCTGTTTGGCTGTGAGTGGGCATGGAATCCTAGAAGTGCCAGGTCTGGCACTGCCTGTGGTGTCCAATTCTGTGGACTGTGGCCTGGGTGAAGTGTGGCCCTGGCACTAAATCCTGGCAAAGGATCAACCCAGATGTTACTTGTGAACAGCCTCCAGATGTTCCCAGTGTCGGGGCAAGCCGAGCTTTCGTCACGGGTACTGGGTTGCCCTGCTGTGCCAACTATTGGACATGTGTCCATTGGCTGTCACCTCTCTTCTCAGGTGTCCCCTTCACAGTGAGGGGCTGTCCTTTCTCGCCTGTGATTCCACAGTGCGTTCAGGGAGCGCAGTCCCACACCCGCAGACTGCACACCCTATACCTCGTCTCCTCTCGGCTAAATCACAAACAGAAATTGAACTTAGGGTCACACATGAAGTCATGAGTGTAAGTTTATTTTTTACATGTGGAGTGTTCTTTATTTACAGTCGAAATCCCCTGAAGATTAAACTTTAAAAAGATTTAATAGTGCCGGGGTCAGATGGTAACCTCTTGCCATGCTCCAGGCAAGCAAGCAAAGCTCAGAAATAGCAAACTCTTTGAAGAGGCTCGGCAAGGAGGGCCGGCCCCGCTCTGAGGAACACGTTCCTGCTGGCCGGCCAGGGCCCCGTGCTGTTCTGCCAAGGCCCTGGAAGGAGGGCTGGGCCTTTGAAAGTCCACCTATGAATCTGGTGGCCGGAGCCACATAAGGAGAGCAGGATGAAGGGAAGAAGAGGCTGATTCGGGGCTGAGAGTCAAAACCAGAGCTCTCTGCATAGACATGTCTCCCTTTTGCTCAGGGTGGTGGAAACACGTCTCCTTCAGACAGTCTGGCAACTCCTCCAGGATCCTCTTCAAAGCTGGCCCCTGATGATCTCTGAGAAGGCCTGTGGATGGATATCGCTGTCCTTGCACGAGACATGGGTGTGTACCTCCATGTTTGGCACACGTAACAGAAGGAATCTGCAGAATGAATGGACCTTGAAAGACATTTTTTTTTTTTTTTTTAAACTGGGAGACTTTTCTTTTAAAGTCGTTTATTTTTCTTATGCAGTTTTGGTCTCGTGTTCACCGAGAGCCTTTGTTAAAGGACATATTATTGTTGGAATTAAGGCAAGAGGAGTGCACATCCTCTCTGGCTGGATTTGGGTGTAAAACTCAAGCTCAGGGCCTTGGGATTTACACCAAACTGTGAATGACTGAGGCCAGTTGCCACAGCTGAACCCTGCCCTGGCCGGTGTGGTTTGTCCCATCTCTACTTCCTCTGGGAATCGGGGCTCTTCTCAGTAAGCAGTTATTTTATGAGCAAAGTGGGGTGTTTTCCAGGCCTGCATTTGATTTTCACTTACAATTATCTCCACATAAGACTTCAATTTTAGATTTTGAATTGGAGACACATGAACCCGGCTATGCATGTTAAAAGATCAGTGACAAAAATCACATGACATTTGCATGCCGTAATTGCTCCCCCAGTCCCCTCAGCAGGCTTTGTCTGGAGGTTCTAGAAAACCTCATCGAAGTGGCCACTCACCCTTTGTTTGGGGGCAGCTTTTGAGAATTCAGTTTGGGTTTGGGTTTCTTTGTGTTTGCATCTAAATTCCCCTGGGTAAGGCAAGTTTATTTTCAGTTATCTTCAGACCGCACCCTTGGAACCCCCAGACTCTTGGTCTCCGTCTCTGCCACCCCTGTGGCATGAGCTGTGGAATTTTTATCCTTTGGCCAATGCTTTGTCCTCTGATGGTGGAATTAGCAGTCATACGACTTTTAAGGACGGAGGGCAGGTTTTCATTACCCAGCAACCTTCCCTATCATGAAGGCTTCAACAGTGAACTTGGACTACTGGTCAGTAGTAGGAGTGAGCAGAATTGGCCTGGGCTCCTTGAGCCTTTATTTTTAGCATGGATGGATGGATGGACCAGATCTTTTTTTTTTTTTTTTTTTCTTCAGTGTTAAGGTGGAACCGAGGGACGTTTACATGCCAGAAGGACAATCTACCACTGAGCTGCACCCCAGCCCTGGTCAGACTTTTCTGTGCCGTTTCCTCTGCTCTCCATTGAAGAAGAACACTGTTTTGTGGGGCTAGAGAGGATGATATGAACTAATGCCTGCGACATGCCTAGCACTGTGCCTGGTGCAAATTAAAAACCCTCTGTGCCTAATTAGCATGATGATCATCCCTCAAATATTAGCTGAGCAGTAAGCAATTAGGTACATTCTGTGTGCCCAGCTCTAGGGAACTCCCCAGCCAGTGTGGACAGTCACTGCCCAGCTGCAGTGACCACAAGGCCCGAGAAGTCAGCAGGGATGTGCTTTCTGAATCTCTGGACGCTCATTGAGAAACAATCTGAGACTTTGGGGGAGCTCACAGGGCCATGGCCGGAGGGCGATTTTAACTTCTTTGTGGTGCTCATTCCCTATCACAGCAAAACCTCTGCAGCCTCCAACCAGGCACCAAATAAACCCATGTGCTGGTAGGAAGGATCTTTGTGTAACCTATTCTCCGGGCTGTGTGCTGCCCTTGATCTGCACTCAGAACTCGATGGGAGTTCTCTACAATGGCCAGAGGGGAGGACTTGGCTCTTAATGATCGCTTATTCAATAAATAGTGATGCATTATTCTGGCTGTCCACGTAGCCTTAACTAATCACCCAAGTTCCGTTGGAATCGTTTTGTAATGCAAATAGTTATTTGTACCACATGTGTGCTTCAGAAATAAAGGTCTGATGATCTGGTGATTCCATCCCATCGGAGGGAGATTTGCTTGACCCAGTATGTGCTGGAGGAGACGAGCATGCCTTTCTCTGGAAAATCACTGCATGTTCATAGATGTGAAAAGAGATTTCTTTGGGGTTTTCTCCCTGCTCTTGAAGCACCATCTCCAGGTATTTGTTGTGCTTTGGATCTAGTGGTGACCTTTGAAAATTAGGGTCCATCAAGAGGTCCTTGGAAACAGTGACCGCTTTAGCTTTAATTTTGCTCTTCTCTATTTCTCTCTCTCTCTCTCTCTCTCTCTCTCTCTCTCTCTCTCTCTCTCTCTCTCTTACCTCTCCACTCCTTTCCCTGCCCCTTGCAACAGTAGAATTAGTGAGCATTGTTGGAGAGAGAAATGAGAATGAGAACTATACAGAGAGTTGCACTTAGGCAAGGGGAGTTCTTTTGGACCTTATGAAAATGGATCTTATTCCAAGGCTGGCTTTTGTAAGGTCCGCATATCAAGAAGGCCAGCGGCCACCTTAGCAGTCAGAAGGGCTGGCTCAGGGTCCCTCTCCGGCCTCTCAGTAGACAAACACCTGTCGTAAGCCACATCTGAGAACACGGGCCACACAACTGCAAGCAAGTAGAACAGAGCCTTATTGAGAAAAGCCCGAAAGGACTGGGGCAATCAGCTTACAGGGAATATTTTTGCTTGGTAGGAATGTGGCCCTGCTTGCTGAAAGCATATCCTTGCACAGGGAACACACATAATCCGAGGCCAACTTTGCCCTTTGGGTAAAAATAGGCTTAGCTGGAATTTTGGAGGTGGAGGGCTGGGGAATGGGAGGTGGGAAGGAATCTATTTCAAGCCTGTTCAACTGAATATCTGCATATAGACTGAGATTTGTCATGAGTAATGTCAACGGAGTTCTGTTTTGTAAAGTGAGTGGGACCAGCTAACACAAGGAAACACCCATCAAAGTAGCAATTAGGTTACATTTAAGGGAGCACCTGACTTATGGCTGGTACAAGCACTTGTTGGAGTTATGTTTTGGAGAGAACTTTGGAAGCCCAGGGATGGTAGACACATGTTCATCATTCCTCTCCTGCCTGCATCCCTTTGGTGCTGCTGTAAGTTTCTTAGGGCCATGTCAATAATTCCATTAAAACACACATTTTTTTTATGGAGATTTATTACTGTGACAGGATATTTTGCTCTGGGGGCAGAACGTAACTTATTGGGTCTATACTTGGGGGAGATGCTTTCTCTACCAAATTTCTGAAGAAAAATCAAAATTGATTTTGGCGTTATTGAACTGCGCTACTTGATTTTCAAAAAGTATCGATTGAGCAGAATAGACTAAAATTTTACAATATAATATGTTTGGGGTGATATTTTATAATCTCATGACTTAAATCAGATGCTGTATTTGAAAGTACTTAACATTATTCCTGTATACAGTAAGCATTCCATAAATACTGCTTTGGTTCTGTTATTTCGACTACTTGTACCACCACCACCACAAGTACCCATCTACTAAGTTAGGTAAATACTGAGTACCATGTTGCATATTTTATCTATCAGAATGCTAGAAGGTTCTGGGTTGCCCACATGTTAAATATTAATTGTTCTAAATCTGATCTTACATAGGTTTGTGGCCAACAGTATAATATTAAAATGAATTTGGTGGTATAAGCAGCTTGAACAAAAAATTGCAGAAAAGGGGCAGAAAACCTCTCTTGAGTGGTCCGTTTTTTGCAGTTTGCAGGAACAGCCTGGTTAAGGGCCAGTTTAGTTTTGCATCTGTCTTGGCTTTGCAGTTTTCTGGGCTTGCAAGTCGGGAATTGGAGGCACTCGGAAGACCATTGACTTCAGAGCTGGGAAATGGGAGGCCTGGTTCAAAAATCTCTCTTTGCCATCAAAGAGATTTAGAAAAGTCACATTGCAATTCTGGGCCTGTGTTCCTGTTTCCAGGAGTTAAACTCCAAAGCTCTTCCACTCTGACATTTGGACTCTGAGATCCTGTTTATGAAACACCAACGGTGAACGGGCTTCACTGACCCTCACCTTCTCTCCAGATGTGGCCACTGCAGGCTTGGGCTCTCTCAGGATTAGAAAAGGATGGAAGCAAGTGACCAGGTGACTTCTAGGTGTTGCAGTAAAGCCCATTTCCCAGCCCTGAGGGTTCTTTGCTTGTGGGTCCATGAAGCCCTTGCTTGAGCCAGGGCAAAGTTAGGCCCCTTGCTTCTCAAAACACAGCCACACTCTGTTTGTATAACTGCACTTCAGGAGGTAGGGCTGGAGGGTCCAGTCCCTCCTGCATTTTCATTTCCAGAAACGAACTGGGAAGATGAGGATCAACATCCCTGACACCAGTAAACAAAAGTATTATTTATCTTCATGATGGATTATTGCTTCTTATTGGATAATTCTCGGATACTGCGAAACTTAGATCTTCCTTATCCCTGCTATTGTTCATGTCCCCCATTATTGATAATGGTTATTTCCAATCACAGTTCTTTGCAACGTTTGTTGAGGATAGCTGGTGTGAGGAAGTCATTCCTGACCCTGTGTTAGGGAATCGCTGTTTCACGTGGGGTTTCTGAGGGTCTGTTGGCTGAGGTCACTTACCCAGAGTGTCAAGGTCATACAATCAACAGGCTAAACTCCACTTCCTTGACCTTCTCACCTCCAATAACTTTTCTTTGACTTGACTTTGACCATCCAGCCCATAGCTTCACCCAGGTTTGGGAGTGACTGACACCTGCATGGCCTCTTGACATCTTCTCTTTACCCATCACTTGTTCTACCCATCATTGCCTTTTTCTTGCAGTGCACTTTTTGTGATGGTTCTGCTGTCGGGTCATTGGTGTCCTCACCTGTGGACCCTTCTGCTTCTTTCCTCTCCCTAGCACCTTGTCTTCCTGCTTCTCTTCACCTAACCTAGAGGTTCAACCACTTCCTTGTGTCCCTCCTCAACTCCCTGGCCTCTTTTTCCTCCATCCTGTGCACTTGATCAGACTCCAGCCTCAGGTGAACTCAGATATCTGCCTTTCCTGTGCACAGGAGGAGATCATACCATTCAGCTGACGAGTCTCACCGGGAATCTGTGACCACACTGAGTGCCACAAGTCACTCAATGTCCCATGAGTCTGCCATGTTTCTCTAGGGCTTTTCCTCCAAAATGGTCATGTTGTCCTTTATGATCTTTCCTCTGCCTGCTGCTGCCATCTCCATTAGGCAGTGAAAAGTCTCTGGGGTCTTCCTCCTCCTCCCTCCACTAATCCACAAGTCCCCTGGCTCTGGTCTTCTCTGCCCTGCCCTGGGGTGACAGAGGCCACAGCCCTTCTCTCCTGCTTGGAGCCGTGTCTCCCTGGGAGCCTGCATGTGGACACCCGTGTGCACACACAAGTACACCCTCGGCTGGCGTCCATGCTGCCCACACTTGATCTCCTGCTTCTTTTCCAGGACAGTCCTTTTCCCCAGCCCTTTATATCCCAGCTGCTTCTCCTCTTTCAGACCTTGGCTGCAACGTTCCCTCCTGAGAAAACCCTTACTTGACCTCCCTCTGTAAAACCAACCTCCCCAAGTGCTTGCTGTCTCTCACCCTACTTACTTTATAATGCCTTATCATAATCTGTAATTATCGTAATTATTTATCTACTTACCATTTTCCCCTTTCCATAAATCCCATGAGGGAAAGGGCCAAGCATGCCTTCCTCTTTTCTGTAGCCCAGAATCTAGTACATTACCTGGCATATAAGAAGCACTCAATAAGTATTTGCTAAGAAAGAGCATGCTTCTGTGACCCACGAGCCCTGCTTACGAGCCTCCCCTCGGGTTGCAGCCCCAGTTTTATTCCTAGGGGGCTGTGGATTCCAGACAGAGAAGTCTGGGGATTCCGCTGGGTCCCCACCCAGTTCTGTGCTCACAGGTGGGGTTGAGGTGTAGGTGAGGTCAGGCCAGGTGGAAGCTGCTGATGGGACAAGCGGCAGAAGGCAGACAAGGGGACACTGAAGTGCTGAGCAGGAAATGTCACGTGAGCCCCTGCCGGCGGGAAGGCTGGGTGGAGAGCGTGTGTTCATATGGGACACCAAGCAGGGTTTGTCCTCTGAGATCAACGTGGCTCTGGGGCGTCTGGTCAGGAGGGTCTCCTTCACCTTCCTGCCTGGTGCTGTTTCCCAGGACAGTGTCCCACTGTCAAACTTCTGCTTCTTGTGTCATCAGCAGTTTCCGCCTGGCCTGACCTCCCCCCCGCTCCTGAGTCCTACCTGTGAAAGGTGAGCCATAACTGCTCTAAGAACATCCACCCACCAGCCAGTTCCCCACTGAGACGAACCACAGACAAACCACCCCACAAATTAGTGGACTGTGTCTGTGTTGACACATCTATTCTCACCCTAATGATATGTTTATTTAACTGATGACTGCTGTCCTCATTAGGGACTCATTGTTGAGCCTGGAATAGTGATTATTTTTGCTGATATTCCTTTTCTGCAAAGATGATTTTTTAAAAAATCACTCTTTTGGTGTGCCATGAATCCTTAATGAGGATAGTTAAATTTAAAAGAAACCCCAAACCGCCCTTCAGGTTGAAAATAGAAGTGACTGCACAAGCAGGCTGCTAATTTGCTGATTATTGATGGACACGAGAGTGACACACCTACGACTTTGAATAAGACGAGAGCTCCCTTCAGAAGAGCGCGGTAGCAGCCCGTCGAAGAAGCCGCTTAGCCAATGGGAAGTGAGAGCTTGGGGCTCTACATCGTTCTTTTCCCTTTAGGGTTGGAATAAAGATAATGGCTTCCAAATTGGACCCCCAAACTGTGCAATTCTGGGGGAGTGGATGGAGAAAGATGTCTATAAAAGCTCATTAGCCAAATGCCCAGAAAGTCAATTAATGAACTTACCCACCCCTAAAATCTAACTTTCTTATTTAGAATTCCAATCGAATTTCCATGTGTCAGGTGAATCCTAACTTGCTGCTTCTTAGACCAGGACAATAAGTCCCCAAGAAGAGCAGCATCTTGGCTAACTGCAGGGTTAGGGTGTCATATCAGGACCTGACGTTAAGACTTGCATTTCCCTGCCCTTGTTGGGGAAGACACAGTTCCCACCTATGCCTCTGTCTTCTCATCTGTGGACTGGGCCTGTGAACACTGGCCTGTCCCCTTTTACATGAATATGTTTGAAGAGATAAGGAGCATGACAGTACTGTGGGGAACGTTACACTGTGGCTTGGAACACAGCGATGCTGTTATTCATGATCAGATTCCAAAAGCCTCAGCCCAAGGACCAACCCTTAGAGATCTCCATTCATTAGGTGGCTATTGGTTCTGACCCTGCTGTGTGACCCTGGGCAAGTCCTTGGACCTCCTGGAGGTTTAGTTTCATCACCCAATAATAGGGTCATAGTGGCATCAAATAATTGTGCAGTAAGGGGCTCGGTCACATCTTAAATTCCGACAGTGGAGGCTGCTCCTGCTGCCGCCGCCACTCCAGCTGGTATAGGCGCTGCCTGTCTCACCAGTGGGCGTCTTCTCTCCCCTCGTGGTCTTCAGGGTCCTGGCCACACCCCTCCTTACTTCATCCTTGCATCACACACGTGTCCAGCAGGTGCTGAGTTAGACAGTGGACATCAGGTCACCTGAGCTGCCCCAGCAGATGGCCCCCTTCCCAGAGCCTGGTGTGCCTCCTCCCTGGCCTCTTGGCTCCTGCTCTGTCCATTTCCCCTCAGCCAACACATGCTGAGAAGCTGTGAGTGCCACTTGGGCCTGCCCTTGGGTCTGGATAGAATCATCCTAATGGCGCTGTCCCCAGGTCCTCGTCCTCAGAACCTTTCTGATGCTCACTAACCATCGGGATTTAAGGCTTGGGCTTGCTCTCTTGGTCCTGCACACATTCCCTCCAGCTGCTGCCACCAGCAGGTCACTGTGGGGCTGTCCAGCAGCTGCCTACTGCCACTGGGTGGGACAGAGTCCATCAAAGTGTAGTACCGGCCAAGTCGACCATCTCACTGAACAAATCTCTCCTGAATGCAGTTCAGGGGAGGCAGAGCTGTGGATGGGCCAGAAATGTGGCCCCGTCTGCATCTTTTTAGTACAGACTGTGTGTGTGAGGTGAGGCCTGATGGCAGTGAACCTTAAGTCTAGCTGGAAAGATCGATGGACTATTTATTGGTGTGTTTGTCTCTGATGCCTTTTAGAAGTTGTACCACAGGAGGGCAGGGACTGGGTCTGATCATTCACTATTATTTCTCTGGTATCTGGTATACAGTAAGTGCTCAGTTAGCCTTTGCTGAGTGAACGAATAACTGAATGAATGCATGGGACACCTACCCATGGAATGCTAATGATGCTTGGTGGCAATCCAGGCCTTGCCAGGGAGAGTGCGTGAACAATTGTTATGGAAATTCAGGGGCTGGTAAAGGACCCTCAGCCTTGGGCAGTGGAAGTCTTCTCAGGAGAAATTCCTTCAGGAGATCTTTGAATCCTCGCTGGCACTTGGAGGAAGGGAAAAGGGAGAAGGCTTGCATGGAAGGCAGGGCGGGATGGGCAAAGGCAGACAGGTAGGTCTGAATAAGGTGTGCTGGACCTTAGACTGAGCATGCACTGGGGAGCCTTGGAGACCATCTTTGAGAGGTCTGTAGAGGCCAGGCTGGAGAGTCCAGCTGTGACCCCTGGTGTTATTTTAGGGTGGTGGCTTCTTCATATTTAATTATGAATGAAATTGCATTTGAAGACGGCAGCTGATGACGGCCTGTGGTTATGCTATGTGGGCTGCTTTCAAAATAGCTCACCCCAAACTTCATTAGTGATTAGTTCGAGGAAAGTGCAGCCTGACCCACCAGCATTTTTTCATATTGTCTGTGTCCGAGCTGTTTGAACTCAGGGAAGGGCAGCTGGTGGCTTTGTGGGACATGAGGCATCTCTTCCAGGCCTGTTCCTGGGGACCTCAGGACTCCTCAACAGTGGCCAGGTTCTTGCTCCTTTGTAATTCGTTGTTCCTTTCCTACTCTTCCAACTTGGGCCATCCAGAGGAGAGCTTGAGAGCAGCCCAGCCAGTGGCTCTGTGTGGCCAGCGAGGCCAGGGCTGGCACTGCACACTCTCCTGGCCTGCAGAGTCAGGCTGCTGAGCCGAATGGCTGGTGTCCCCAATCTCCCGACTTCTCCTAAATATGGTCAGTGTTTGTAGTAGCTCCTGCCACTCTGCATCTGTGTGAACTGTAGATTTCGGCTTGGCCACTCCTTTCGCCAGGCCTGTCCTGGCCACCCTCCCTTTGCAGGACTTAGGATAAACCCTCATTATCATCGAGATTAGCCTTAGCGAGAAGTACACATGGGCTGGCAGCATCAGCACCCAGAGCTTTACTGAGCCCAACATTCAGTGTGGGTCCCAGTTCTTCCTCTGGGAGCCCACCCCTGACACTGGTCAGAGCGAGGGCCAGCAGCCCAAGGAGAGTCCCCAGAGGAGGCCTCCTCGTTTCCTGCATAAATGACAGAGCCATAACTGTTACATGAGGCTGCTTGGGTTTGCTTTTGGCTCTGATGTTCCTGTTTGACCTTCAGGAAATTGTGTAACCTTTCTGAGCCTCAGTTTCCTAGTATCTGTGTAGTGGGGATAAAGTGAATGATAGAAATTAAAATGACAATATAGAAAACATAAAGAACTTAGCACTGGGCTGGGCTCCCAGCAAAAGCTCACTGGGTGATAACTGTGCTCCTCTATTGATGATGATGATGATGATGATGATGATGATGATGGTGATGGTGATGATGATAGACCATGTGGCACAGTGGCTAAGAGAAAGGAGCCAGATAGTCTGGGATTGAATCCTAATGCTATCACTGCCTGGTTATTTAACCTTGGGCAAATGACTTGACCTTGCTTTGCTCCAGTTTCCTTGTATCTGTTTGAGGGCAGGGCTAACAATGTTTCCTAGTGTTGCTGTGAGGTTGAACTTGGACCACACCGAGGAGAGACTGGCCAGTAGCCAGCCATGGTTAGCCAGCCCGCTAGTGAGTATTAGTTCTCGTTGCTTATTGTCATGGTTGTTGTATTATTTTTTAGTAGTTGTGGGATCTTGGTCATGTTAGTTTCTCCTTGATCCTTAGTTTCCCCACTGCCAAAGCGAGGACACGGTGACCACTCCAGGATTTGTTCTGCTGACCAATGTCCTGGGCGAGAGCACGGCACCTGGGTTGGGGGGAGGTTGCTGCTCCGCCCCCTGGACTGGCTCCCTCCCTCCCTCCCCCAGGCTGTGCAGTTCTGTAGCTAAGTAACCCTGGCTGATGTGTGGCTTTTGACGGTGGTGCTTGCTTGCTTGCGGGAGAGCCGCATGTGCCGCCTCCTCCTTTGGGTGACAGCTGTTTCCAGGCAGATGCCTCCCCCATGTTCTGGAGCAGTGAAAAAAGGGGAGAGCGTCCCAGATTTAAATTTGGAATGTGCACGGAATCGTGCCAGCCTGCCTGGGGGCCCTCAGAGCCCGTGGACTGGGTGCTCTTTGGGGCGAATAGACACTAGGACATTGGCGATATGGTGGAGTCTGGGGTTGGAGTGGAGCCCTTGAAGCCCCGGATGCAGGGGGCATCCCAGAATAGCTCATAGGGCTGGGAAGCAGCCACTGAGCATCCACCCGAGGGGTGTCTTGCTGGTCTTCTAGGGGAGGGGAGGTCTGAGAGGTGGGGTGAGCAGGAGTGGGGACACATCAGTGCCCTCTGGTCTCAGGGCATGGCACCCACAGCCCTGCTTAATCTGGGGCAGGAATCTGGGAGGGCCCACGATAGGTCCCCTTGGGAGTGGGTGTTGTCCTCATGGCTGTGGGAGGGTGACACTGCAAGGATGAAGGGTGACAGGAGGGGCTGCCACAGCCCTGTGGTGTGGGGAGAGATCGTAGAGGGAGATGGTGAGGCCAGTAGCCATGTTCTAGGCAGGCCACTAGAGCTGTGTGGGTAGCTGCTGCCCGGGGACTTAGAGGCTACTTCTCGAAGCAGGTGGACTCCCCAGGTGTTCCTAGCCCTCAATGTTCTCCCTCTTTCCCAGCTGTCTATGTGTGCTTCCAACCCTGAGGGTATCCCACAAGGTTGAGCTGGGTGGACCCTATGTGGGGAGGTCTCGTGGGCATTCTTCAAACTAGGGAAGCCTGGTGAGCACCCTGCTAATCCTGCTAGGCCCCTGAAACCTGCTGTCCACTCCCACCCCAGCTCCAGGACAGTCAACCCGGTCAAGCCTCACCTTGGGGAATGACTTGCAGGGTCTCCCTCGCACTCTGAGCCTCTTCTGAGGGAGTCAGAGGAGCTCCCGTGGCTGTGTCTCTGAGGTACAGGACAGGAAGTCCACCCACAAGGCCCAAGCCCATGCTGACTGTTATTCCTCGGAAGCGGCCTCATGGGGGGCAAGAGGGTGGCTGTTACTGGTGGCCTATGGAGGGTCCTGGGCACACGTGCCAGGCAGCTGGTCAGGTCCACAGGGGGGCCGCACCTGGCCCGGCGCTGTCCCTTCACCTCCTTGTGGTGCTCACCTCTCTGGGCGGCAGCATCCTCTGAGTGCAGGGACTGGATTCGAAGCACAGTCCCTTCTAGTTCCTCCCCTTCCCACTTTCCTTTTGACTCTATCAGAGCCAAACCATCCTAGTGAGGGGCAGTTTTCTTCTTGTATCTTTGAGGAGTCTCGTTACCTGCTCAGATGCCTGGGCCTCTCCGTGGACCTGGGTTCCCAACAGAGGAGCATCGGCTGTCTCTAAATGATCATTGTCTCTTACCTGCCTGTGTACACAGAAAATAAGCCAGGATGCTTTTTTTTTTTTTTTTTTTTTTTGTTCTTAGCATGCAATTGACTGTCTATTTTTAACTTGTACAGAGAGGGCCGAAAAGAAAATTCTGTGCGGAAGTCAGAGCGTATGGAGGTTGCAGGTATACAATCACCAAAGGACCTGAAATAATTGCCCAAATGGCATCCTTTAGAAAACGTGCGACTTTCAGAGAGAGGGCTCCTCTTGCAACAGGCATCCGTGTGTGCTTCCTGTTCACTCTCTTCTGCCGCTGTGCACTTAATTCGGTTCCAGCCATGTCAGGAAGACTTGAGAGAGAGAGGGGAAAAAAAAATCCCACCATTAAAGACATGCTCTTTGTTTTTTTTCAATCTGTGACCCCAGCAATCTCTTTAGCAAGCCACGGTTCAGTGAACTGGCGCACAGCAGCCGTTCGGCAGTGGAAAAATCATAAAACAGATGGAAGCTTTACATTTTTTGTTTAGTTTTTAAGAGCAGTTTTTATAACATCGCTTAAAATCATTCTGATGCATCACACTGTTTACACTCGAAGCTTTGTAGCTAAGATGTTTACAGTATGGAGAATGTTTTAAGATATTTTATAGTTATGATATTTAGATAATTGGCAAGAAAAAAAATAGTTTGTTGAGATTGCAGTGATGTTGGTAACCGTGAAGTAACTTATGAGTCTCAATAAATATGTCCAGTTCGGTGGAAAGTACAAACTCAGTTAAAACAAAACAACACAAGAGGGAATATCTTTTTAGTGAAATCATTTCCTTTTCTTAATCAAAAGATGACAGGCAGGGCCTTAGAACTCCCATCTGCGCGGCACCACGCCATGGCTTTGCTCTCGCAGCTTCTCCTCTCGTGATTGATAGCTGCGTCACATCGGCCCATTGCTATTCCACATGAGTTCATGCAAACACCGAGTTAATAAAGTTCAGTTTTAGGAGACCACCTTAAAATAAACCCAAGGCAGGCAGCCCCGCAACATCTCTTTGTCCAATGCAACTTACGGAGTTTTTTTCCTTTAACATTGAAGAATTTATGCAGAGCTAGAATCTAGAACTCCCCCTCTTTTTTTTTTTTAAACTGCCCTAAAATGGCATTAATCAAAAACAATAACTCCTTTTAACTTTTCTAAAGTGCTCTAAAGGAAAGTATGAAATAATCTGTGTGTGGGCCACAAATGTGGGGAATGCAAACATTTCACAATAAACATGTTTAAATGAAAGTCCTTGGCAAGATAGCCTGCAAGATAGTACATGCTGGGTTAATTAATGCATACTCATAAAAATAAACCTCACTTTTAAGATTTGACCAATAAAAATCATTAGCATATTTGGATCAGATGACTTTATGTATACATTGAACTTCTCCATGGCACATTGTCCTTGGGAAGCCTGAAAACACATTTCAGTTTCAAGTCCAAACTCCTCTCCTATCTGTTCTTTGTGTTTCCAATACAGTGATACGATGATTTATTCTGGTTTTATCTGTTATACCTGCAATTGATCTACTGGTGATGGGATTGAATTTATCATTTTAGATGTATAAATCATAGTTAGATAGCCAGAAAAGTGTTTAGTTGCATAAAAAATTCCTATTGTTTGCTTACAACACACAGTATTTGATTTTCACTATAATCAAATTACTATAGTGCATAATTTTCACTCCAAGATGTTTATTTTTTTGCTATCTTAAATTGAATCATTTTGGCCTATTCACAAATGCTATCTTTTAAAAAAATATTTTCCTGAAATGTTGACTTTGGGTTGTGGACTATGTAGTGTTCTGAGGTTCTGCTAAATTAGAAATCACATAATTTTTCTAAGTCTAATTACAGTATAGAAGATTCTGGTTTTATGCCATGCTCTTTGTACAGGAAAAGACAAACTGCTACAAAGGCCTCTTCAGTGTGATGCTAACAGTAAAACCAAACTCATTTTAAAAGAACTGAAATTGGAATTCATAAACTCAGTAGAAGTTGTAACTACCCAGACAGTGAAATTCTGAGCCTACGATGATGCCACATTTCAAATCCTTATGAAAATAAAAACAACCCAACAAAAATTATTGAGGAAAAAACTCCAGCATGAGTTTAATTTTATCCAACTTTATTGGCAGCTTATTTTGAACTAATGTGCAATAAAGTTGCCAAGCAGAACAATTGAAAGAAA
This sequence comes from Tamias sibiricus, assembly GCA_025594165.1. Taxonomy (NCBI): domain Eukaryota; kingdom Metazoa; phylum Chordata; class Mammalia; order Rodentia; family Sciuridae; genus Tamias; species Tamias sibiricus. Next base: position 41,444,562 of record CM046672.1, read on the forward strand.
TGAGAAAAAACATTTTTTGTTGTTTTCTTACGCTGTTTATTTTAATAAAGACTACGGAGCAGTAAATACCTGAATAAATAATTTGGGGCTTTGCACAATCATGTCTGGCTAGAAGGCTGCAGGACTCGTGGGTTGTGCTGTTGTTATTAGTCATTTCCACAGAAGGCCGGGCACTGGTCCACCCGAGCAGGGTTTCCTGGGGGCTGTTGTCCTGGGACCTGTTTCTTCACGCCCACTCGATGGGGACAGACTGGGGCCCCCGGCTAAGCCCTTCTATGGTAGTGTCATCCTAGTGTGCCTGGGAAGAAGATAAGTACCCACTCCTAAGAAAGAGCCTTTCACATGAACGTTTCTGGAACAAGGGCTTGCAAGTTCGAGGGTTCCAGCAGATTATAAACAGTGTCGGCCTCATACCCTTATTTTGTGCCAGAGACTCAACATTGCCTATTTTAGAGACTGTGTGTTTTACGCCTACAAAACAAACCTCGGCATGTGTGTATATTTGTGGAGAAGCCACACCTAGTGACTCCTGGGGTGGGTAAGCATCTCTCGGGTACCGCCATCCTCAGCGGGCTCCTCGGCCCTGCTCCCATGCCAGTCACAGGGCTTGACCTGGATGAGGCTCTGCTCTGGGGGTGCTTGCAGGGAGGTCTTAGCCCTGGGAAGACCCTGTGCCCACGGAGAGATGAGGGGGAGGAGGTAACCTCCTCTGCAAGGCTGCTAATCCGGAGTCTCAGAATTCTGAAAACGGAACATGTACACGTGATTTGTATTGTGGAGAAGGCCCAGAGTTCACCTTAGATTTTTGAGGGAGTTCCTATTTTATTTGTAGCTGAGGAATGGATCAGCTTTTGTAAACAGACCTTTGGAGTAAAAACTAGGAGATGGTAACCTTCTATGGTTTGAATACAGTTTGGGTATATTTCCCAAGGATTCGTGTGTCAGGAGCTTGGTCCTCATTTATGGCCGTGCTGAGGGGTAGAGGGACCTTTAAGAGGTGGGGTCTAGGGGGAAGTCCTTGGGTCATTGGGGGAGTTGCCATTGAAAGACATTAAGGTAGTTCTCTTGGACAGGGAGTTATAAGTGTGAGCCTGATCCTCAAATCCCTCTTTGGCTTCCTGTTTGGCACATACTCTCTTCTTCTTGCATGTATTCCTGCCATCCTCCATGAGGTCCTTGTCAGAGCCAAGCTGATAACAGCTTCATGCTTTTGAAGATCCATAAACTAAATAAACCTCTTCTCTTTATAAAGTTAGCTAGTCTCAGGTTTTTCATTATAGCAATGAGAACAGACTAATGTATATAATCTATCCTTGGAGAGAATGGGAGCTGCTTCAGGACAGGTATAACCTGCCCCTGAGAAAGTCTCAGCTGCAGAATGCTGGGCTGGAGATGGGAGGTGGCAAGAGGTTGGTCACCCTGGGGGCGTAATACTAAGCACCATCGTTTCCACATATTGACGGTAAGAAGGTTGATGTGACAATTGAGATGATTACAAGCAGAAAGCCAAGGTCTGGGGGTGAGACTCAGAGGAAGGGGTCAGAGGATAGGCCCCCTTTTAAAGGTTCTCAGCAGGGCCTCAATGTGGGGTGCTTCCAGGTAGGGGACTAGGATGGTCTGAGACACTGCCTGTCTCAGCCTCCATGCAGAGGACTCCACGTGCCTGTCTCCTTCCTTCTCTCCTTAGTGCCAACACTGGACCTTGTATCTCAGGAACTGTCAGCTCTGTGTCTTTCTCCTCACCAGTGCTGGGCCTGGCCTGCCATCCCTCAGAAGCCCTTGCAGAGTGAGTCCTCTCCTGGGCCACGGCAGAGTGAAAAGGCCATTTGTTTACCAAGACTGGGTGTGTAGTGGCCTCGGGGATTCAAGCACTCTGTAATGGGAAGGCTCTCTGGGGCTTCTGGGTTCAATTTTTCCATAGTACAGTGGGTAAATCAAGGTTTAGAAAGCGAGTTAATGGCAGATTGGGCAAGGACCTAGGTCCCAATCCTTAATCCTGTGATCTTGTCACGGCATGAACCTGCTTGTGTAGCTAAGTGCTTCCCAGCCAACGTTCGTGGAAGACTAGAATAGATGGCTAGTTCTAGAGTCTCTCCTCCTCCTCGCTCATCTTTTAATATAGGAACAGCAGCAACAATAATAGCAGCTGCTAACTACGCACCAAGCATGTTATCTCGTAATGAGTTAATTACTAATTGTCTCAGTTTAATTTGTTCTTGCAACCTTATGGGGTAGGTTACTACGACACCCCCATTTCACAGATGAGGAAACCAGGGCTCAGAGAGGCTGGTAGGTGCTCAACGTCCACAGGCAAGCCCAGCTGCTCAGGCCAAAGTTGGCTCACTTGGCTCCTTCCTCCCCACCACTGCAAGAAGACTCCCGGCTCGCCACGGCTGAGCGTGTCCCTCTGTTGGGTGTCTATTTTACATATCTAGTTGGGGAATAGACACTGACTTTTATTTATGGCAGTATTATGTGAAAGGTCTACTTGAAATAAATTGGTTGAAGGGAATCTGTGAGTTAATTTCAAGAACCATCGTAACTAGTTTATGGTAGAGGTTTAAGTAGATAAAGCCACCAGGAGAAGGTGGTGGGTGGATGAGGGAGATTTGGGCGGCACCGTCTCAGATCTAGTTAAAGTGTTGGGGGGGGACACACAGTGACTCCACATTGAGGACTTTCCGATGGGTTCCTCTCTTCACTGTGGGGCTGGCCTCTGGCAGCATCTTCTGAGCACTTGGTTTAAGGGGGAGTCGTGGGTGCTTATTTTCCCTGGTGTGGGTCTAAGGCACCGATAGGAGCCACTGATCCAGAGAGCCTCAGGTCTTCCTCAGTATCACGCCTGCAGTCTGGGTGGGACTGCCTCAAAGGGGCATGGCCTCAAGCTTGGAATCAATGACAAGTCTGGGAACAAGAAGAAAGGTGACAGAGAGGGGGTTGGAAGACAGGACAGGAAAGGAAGGCTAGAGAGCCTCTCATCCAAGCCCCTGGGCCCTTGTGTTGGATTGCCCAGGGTTGACCAGATGTCGATAGCTGCACTAGGGCCAGCACATAGCTCTGGCAACTACCAGGCTTCCAATGTATATGCCACCGTGACTGCTGCTACAGAGTGACAGAGTCACTGACTATCAGAAAGGCCCCAGTCCACATGATTCTCAAACTGGCTTCCATAGGACCCCTAGGGTTCCAAGGCAAGGCCTTGGGAGCCAAGAGAAGAGAAGGACTCAGTATTCTCCTCAGTAGCTTTGAGCAGAGCCACTGGGCTCTTATCAGTTCCTATGCAGGAAGATTCCCTTAGGGAAAGGATTCTACTAATAGAAAATGCTGAAAACCCACAAATTCAGACCAAGTTTTGATTCTGCAAATGGGAAACCAAGTTCCACAGAAGAGCACAAAAGCACAAAAGTTGAGTCTATTCAATCATTTTTAAATAAAAATGTTGGTGGGGCTTTGGTAGAAGAAATAAAACATGCACTTGAATGGAAACACAAGGGTTCCTGTGGTCAGGCCTCTGCTTTGGCACCCAGAGCATTTGGTAGAGATGAATGTTCACCTGGGCCTAAGCTCTCCATGTGCGAGGCACCCAGAGCCCACAGGAAAGAACTTCTCAGCAGTAGCCATCCACGGTGGCTGATGTTTAAGGGGCTACTGGGTGCCAGACTCTCGGTTAAGCACTCTCAGACACATAATCTCCATTCTAAAGATGAAGGCATGGAGGTGAAGTGGTGGCGCACGCCTGTAATCCCAGCACTTGGGAGGCTGAGGCAGGAGGAATCGTGAGTTCAAAGCCAGCCTCAGCAATGGTGAGGCACTTGCAACTCAGTGAGACCCTGTCTCTAAATAAAATATAAAAAAGGGCTGGGGATGTGGCTCAGTGGTAAAGCACCCCTGAGTTCAATTCCCAGTACCAAAAAGAAAAGAAAAGGAAAGATGTGGAGGTGATTTGGTGACTTTACAACATTTATGCTGGAGCTTTCCGGGCTCTAGTCTAGAATTTGTGCTCTCCATTGCTGTGGCTCCTACCTACTGGAAATAGTCCCCCAGTGTGTAGCAAAATTTCACTAAAGTGTAGTGGCTGGGTGTCTCGTTGTCAGGAACATTCTGACCAAGCCCTCTCCTCTGGAAGGATCAGACAAGAGACAAGAATTTTTTTTTTCTCCCTTCTGACTCTTCCAGGGTTTGTGCAAAGTCCTACTGGCTGGAGCTAAAGATGGGTAACCAGACTTCTCAGCAGCAACCATGAGCAGGGACCTTATTTACCTCTTTTCCTGCATCTCACAGTAACCCTCTAGAAGTGCTAGAGGCACTCATATATATACTTGTTGATTAAGAGTTCATGGATACTCTAATTCATTCATAAGACATTCATTTGCCTATGTATTTGTGCACTTATATATTAATTCATGCAATTATTACACTTTTTATTCCTTCTCTTACCCCTCTCTCCATCTATCTTTTCAAAGTGTCTTGGTGCATTCATCCACTCATCACACATTTGGTCATATATGCACATGTTGGTTCATCTGTTGAAGAAATAATAAACTTTAATATGAAATAAAGCCCTGGAGGTATGCATCATCATGGAGAAACATGTAATCATTAAACCCAGGATAGACACTAGGCATTTCTCATCATTTGTATAGAGGCCCATGAAGTTGGACAGATAGTGTCAGGGACCCTGAAAGAGAATTTTTGGCCTATGAGAGGTGACCATGGAATCCTAGTGTCACTTATATGCCCAGGTGTTTGAGCCCTCCCTCCTGTTTTTCTCCATGACCTGAGAATTCATGCTCAGGGTTGCCCTAACAAGTCTTCCTGTGACCCTGGGCCTTCCCAAAACTTGAGAACTAAAGATGGAGTAATCAACAGCACCATGAGCAGGGACCTTTTTACCGTATCTTTTCCTGTATCTGACATCAACCCACTAGGAGTGCTAGAGGCACTCACATATATATACTTGAATCCCCCCTGGGGAAGCAGTAGATGGTTGAGCCCTGGGTAGTGACATGGTGGGAAGGAGGACCGTATACATGGTCTCATGAGGGGCCTGCATGGAGTGGGGCAGAAGAATAGGAAGGCACTGAGGGCCAAGCAGAATTTGGTTCCTTCTCTTCCTCCACCAAAGAGTTTCCATCCATCACCTTTTTTTGAAAGTCACATTATCCCTGGGGGTAGGCAGAAGGGTTGCCACTGTGTGTCTTTCACCATTTGAGATCCTATATTTTCAAGGACAGAAACCATAAAACACAGTCCAAAGATGAAGTGGAATTTCTAGCAATAATAATAATAATAATATGGACTTTAAGTCAAGCTAAGAATGAGACTGTTTTACACTGGACACAAAGTAATTGCAGAAGGGCCTTCTGTCTCCACCAGAGCAGTGAGGATTAGAAGCTCTTCTGCCTCAAGCTCTGAGTATCATGAAGAAAGCCTTCCTATTAAGATGGCTTGTGCACGGACTTCTTTTGAACTGCTGAGATGACATGTGACCTTGCACTCAACTTTCCTTGCTGTATGTGACTCCCAGTGCTGATGTGTGCCCTTCCTGCTTTACGGACTGTGTTTCAAAGATCAGGCTCCAAGGATTCTTTGGATAAACAGAGCATCCACTAACCGCAGGCTAGCATGGGGCACCTGTTGGTTCCAGAAGACATTTTCCACCTTTACCACAGTAGGGATGCTATACCTCCCTTCAGGGTAGGTAGCTTGGGTGGCCAGTGGGAAAATCTTCCTGCCCTCCTTAGACCGTAGTTAACTCTGGAGGTCGCCTTCCTCTTCCCAGGGCCAGTGGCCTGTTTTACCTGTGTATCAGGACCCCACCCACATTGGATCTCAACTCCCAGCCAATGGAAAGAGTTCATACTGTATGCTCGTTCCCTAGGTAACCAAAGCATACACTCAAGGACTGTAGGAAAAGGAAGAAACACAGGAACCTGTTCCTCCTGGAGTCAGTCCATGCTCCATCCACCTCGGGCCTCCCAACCCAGCCCTCTATAGCCAGCCTTGATTTTGCCTATTACTCTACTTGATTTAAAATACAAAGCCATAAACACTCGGGGCAGCCAGCAGCATGGCCGGATGTAATATTAATTTCTTTTCTGGTTTATTTGTGAAGGAGTCAACCATATAAATCACTTTAAGCCACTAAGACAGAAAGTGAAATCGCATCTTCAGATGGAGAAGTATAGTGCGCTGCCATTAAAATCTGAGAAAGTGTGATCAATTTGAGGTTCTTAATGTGGGATAGTTTTGTTAACCTTGCTTTAGATCATCTGATGCGCAGGAGGGTCCCGCCCCCTCCATTTGAGGGCTAAGTATCGGGTACCTATCGGTGGCATAGCATCAGAAAGGCTGGTGTCTGCTGGACAGGTTCCTTGTGATACCATGCTTCATGGCTTGTTTAATTAACAGCCATTTTTGACCTAGACTTGTTATAAAAGTATTGCTATTCTCTCCTGCTAAATTATGTCTAATGAACATATTTGCATGTTATCAGATATAGCAATATATCATTTCAAATTTCGGCGTTTAAGCCTGCATCACTCAAAACAGCTTTTGTGGATTAGTAAGCAGGTGAAATCAAAAATCTCATTTCATATCTGACATTAATAACTTTCAGGGGGAATGAGCATTGGCATTTATGTCTGGACCAGAATCGAGCCCAATGTCCTAGAAACACAAGGGCAGCAGACAAACCTACTCACCAGATAGGAAAATAAATCATGCATAATGCAGAATTTCTACCTTACATGTTAATTAATGTGTGCAATCAATTACTGATGTTACAATATGAGAAAGAAACTGGTGGGGAATGGGGTATAAAAAATACCTATAGATTTATCTGCTTCTTTTTTCTATTTAAACAAATAGTCTTCAAGCCTGTGAATGCTGTGTTGAGACATGCTCTGAATAATAAGCATCATAAAATCTAATCAGATTTATAAGAGGAATTGATTGTTGTGGCAGGAGGAGAGGGTGGAAAATAAGCTGAAATTTAAGTGTTAATTTTTATGCTAATCCACAGTGGCTTCATATGAAGCAATTTTGTTCTGTGCCACAAATATAAAATTGTCCCTTGCAGAGAAATGTCAGCTTGCTAGACCTGAAAGCAGTAATTTATTAGGTATGTTTCTATTAGTATGTGTCACAGTTGTTAGCAGGCTATACACACAATGGTGCTTCATACTTATCCTCCAAGTCTCAGAATGTTTCAGCTCAGTGGCTGGAACGTGGGGCATTAATACATTATCATATGCGGGGTGGTCTGTGCCCTGTGGACAAAAGGCTATTTAATACAATTTAATGTCATTCTGAGAAGAAGTGGAAAAATAAAGACGGGAATAAAATGGCATCTGTGTGTTTCACAGTGCACTCATGCACAAACCCTCAGTTTAAGAGGTATGACATTTCTGCCAAGAAAAAGAATAAAACTGGGGCATTTTTTTATAACCTGTTCCCCACTGCAGTATTTTCCAAATGCTATTAAGTGATCGATTTACACGGCCACATGATGATGTCATCCATAAGAAGGGGAATGCAGATGACAGCAAAATACTAGTGACAGTGACCTTGTTTCAGAATCCTTGGAAGCCTGTCAGCTTTGCTTCCAGTATATGGTTTCAAAGAATGTACTTTTTGGACAATATCTAGTTACTGGGTAGTGAATTAATAGAGTTAAGAGTTCTGATGCAATTCACATATAGGTCAATTACATGCGCCAACATCTGCTCTGTCACTATCATTTGCATATAGCATTCATATGTTAATGATGCCTCTTTTTACTCAAGTAATATATTTAAAAAACAAGATTTGCATATCAGTTTGGATCAGTATATTACAAGCAATTTATCATTTTCTCCTTCTTGTTATGATTTTAAGAACAATATCTTGAGTGATGGCTGCTATATTTGAGCACGGCTCTGATTTATACAAGGGACCCCTCGGTGGGGAAGCTTCCATTCTAAAGCTGCTTAAGGCCTTATAAATCAATAATGACACAGATGGACTGGTGATAATCTATTTAGAATGCCTGATAGCAAATATTGTTGCACAGATGATTAGAGTGGTAACTGTTTTAGCAGAGAGCCTTTTCCTCTCTCTGTAAATGGGAAGTTTGAACAAAAAAGTGCTTGCACATGGACTTCATGTCAGGCAATCTTCTTGCTGGGTCTGGATTGCAAAGGGGAAAACATGGGGAGAAGAACAAAGAGACTTCCCGCTCCTGCCAATATAATCATATCAATCCCTGTTTCTTTAACAAAACAGGACCTCTTAATGGAATTGTGTCTTCAGGTGTAAATAGCATTAAAAGCTGCTTCTCCTCTCCTCTTTGCCCTGATACAGCGCAAGGAGTGAGAAAATAAAGTGGAGGTTGTCAGAAGTGGCAGCTGCTTGGAATCCTGATAAATATAAGCTTTTATTGATCTGATGAAAATGAAAGATCCCAGTGCTAGGCAGTATTTAGCTTCTTGTCTACAGCACGTCACCGGTGGCCTTGCATTGGGATAGATTTCCATTCTCATACACCGGATTTGATTTCATCTTTAACCTTTTCAGTTGAATTTCCTTGACCTCTGCGTATTGCTATGATTTGGTGAATTTGTTACATTTCACTTTACATCGTTTCCTTCTCTGTTTTCTTTTGTGATAGGGAGCTAGGACGCCCCTCTGGCAATCTGTCAGTGCCTGGATCAACTGCACCCTTTCTGCACCCAGACTGACGGTTCTTAAGACAAGTATGCAGTTAAGCTGCTAAGGTAAGTCCTGCCATTGTAGAACTCATCGCTCTGGTCACACCTTCCGCTTTGTCCTGTTGACCTAACACAAATCCAAAACAAGCAGCCCCTCTCCCCACTGGCCAAGGGCTTCCTCTCGGCCTCTGCCTGTCCCAGGTGGGATCGCTATATCTGCCCAGGAAGCTCTGGGTGAGGGTGACTGGCAGGACCTTTCCCAATGGGGACAGGCCTTCCTTTGTGGTTTGGGTGTGTTTGGGGACTGGTGGGGCAGGGGCTGGAGGAACAAAAGGATCATGAAAAAAAAAAAAAAAGTTATTTTCCCCTCTGTGGTTTAATTCCTTTCTGAAGTTTTCTTCTGGGATAAAGATGAGGCCTCGGTTCAAAATCCTGAAGGTGCTGCTAACATATTCTGGTTCCAAGAAAGTGCTGCTGTTATTTTGAGTAGTTTTGATACAACCAAATCAAAGTGAAGATTTGAAATAGCTTTTCTGAAAGCCCAAGCTGAAGTCATAAATTATTCTGCACCATGATTCTTTCTGATAGTAAAACCATACCTCTTTGCCTGACATTGCTGAAATGTGGAAAAGTGAAAGTTAAAAATAAAATGAAACATTTAAATCTCGGCTGTTGAGAACCTCAGATAGACATCAAGGCCAGTCGATAAAGGCTCCTATCAATTAGACTTCCACCGTTATCATCCGATATTGGTTTATTAGCAATTGCACCGGTGCAGGGTTCCAGTATTAAGAACGTGAAGACCTAGGGTGAAAAAAAAAAAAAGTGAGGGGGTGAGAATAAAATGGAAAGCGAGGGTCGGGGGGCTCTGGGGTTCCCTCAGAGGTGGGGGGAAAGGGCAGTGGTGGCACCACAGCCTCAAGCGATCTTGCAGAAGAAGAATGTCTGCAGCAAAAGGTTGGAAGTTTTCCCTGCTTTACCCCCTTTATTTGAGTTAGAAAGTGTTGATTTCACACTGGGGTGAGTGTTTTCCAGCAGCTTCTTGGTGGGTGTATTCTGCGTTAAGGAAAAGGAGCAGCGAACGCCAACAGTTATAGCTGCTGTCTGGGGACGGGCGGGCCTCCCCTGGCACCAGCAACTTCACGGAGCACTGGGTCTCCTCCGGCGATGGTGGGGACAACCCACAAGCTTCCGGGCTCTGGGCTTCCAGACTGAGCCGTTTGGCTGGGTCCCTCCTCAGCATATCGCAGGCAGGAACAATTTTGGGTTCCATAGCTGTTTGGTTGGGAAAACAAGCCTGCAGTTGCCAGTAAGGTTTAGAATCTGCCTGCCAGATAAGGGAACGTCTGCGAAGACTATTTTCCCTCTTGGGAGGCAAAACACAGATGGGGGAGTTAGGAGTCTTACAATATTTAGCTGCTACATTGATGGTAGGGATTCTGCCGCGTGGATGCTCACGGTTTCTGAAGGCCCAGTTTAGCATTACTGCTGAGGGCCTCGGGTGGGAGAGTGGGTGAGACTGGCTGACGGGGAGGGCTGGGGAGAGAGAGCGAATGCACCAGCTTTTTCTGGAACGTTCCACACTCTGCAACTCTCGAGATGGAGGAGGAGGTACCGCCAGTATGATGGCTGCTTTCTCTTGACCCCCTTTGCTATGACGGGGGAAGAGAGTGGGTATTCGACCAGTTGGAGATGGGGCAGGGGGGAGAGAGTGCCTTGTGCTCCCCCCACGGGCGAGACGGAACAGACTATAGAAGAGCGACTCCAGCTTCACCAGGTTTTCTGCCGCCAATGCACACGTTTTAACGAGTTACTCACCTGGGCCTCCTAGAAGATAAAGAACAATTACAGCAGTCCCCTTTTATTTGCAGGGGACACGTTCCAAGACCCAGAGTGGAAACCTGCAACTGGCTAGTACTAACCTCTGTATACACTATGTTTTTTTCATAGTCCTATAAGTTTAATTTGTAAGTGAGATACAGTAAGAGGTTAACCATCCTAACTAAGAAGATAGAACCCGTCCAACAAAATACTGCCATAAAAGTTACGTGAGTTGGTCTCTCTCTAGAAATAGTCAAGACAAATGTTAATATTTGGGGACAGTGGTTGACCTGGGGTAATTGGGGCAGCACAATGTGGCACTGTGGGTCAGGGGAACTACCACTGTCTGTGGTGTTCTGTGGGGTTGGCCATGCAAAGGCAGGGAGATTTTTCCAGATGGAAAAATGCCTATCTTGGAATAATTTTAGGATCCTGTGAACTGGAAGTAGGATTGGAAACTTGTATCCAAGAGCAAATTCTGTCCTCTGGTGACCAAAAAGGGGACAGGTGATAGAAATAGGCAGAGGATAGTCAGGCACTTCCCTCCCAGTCTGTCTCAGAACATAGGCTCCGGGGGGCCCCTGGAGTTGGACCGCTTCCCCCGTGGCCTAGGACTATGAGGAGGAGCAGGTGGAGAGTGGGTGGGGAGCGGGCTCACTCAGCCCCCGAGCCATTTCTGGGCTGCTTACCTGCTGGGGACTCTGGCTCCCGCTCCTTTCAATTCTTTGTAAAGGACACTCAGCTCTTTGAAGTCTTGTATGAAACGCTGTACAAATGCAGCGTCAGGAAAGCCAGATCGCCATACTTAAGCTGCCACTCCATAGAAGCAGAAGCCACCTGTTGATAACTGAACCTCTCACACTGCTCTGAAAGCGATTTCCCATCCTGCCATAATAAGTATTTCCAGAGAGTTCCCTGCACGGACTGGAGGCAGAGCCTCTTCTTCCAGAAAGACCCCATGCTTGGGTTGTGAGGCCCGGCCATATCCAGAGGAAACAGTAAGGATCTGTCAGACAGAGGAGTCCTATAAGCTCTGAGCTCTGTCTGACAGATGCTTGTGGCCCCCACTAGGTGCTGGGCACCCGCAGTGCTCTAGGGACCACGGGCACACAGGCCTGGGAGGTCTGACCCTGTGCCGGCTCTGCTGTCCTGAGGCAGCCCTGCTGTCCTCATGGAGACGCGTGAGTCAACAGCCTTCCGTGGCAGTAATTGCTCAGTTAAATGCCACCATAATGGTACTTGGGGAGCATGGGGAGGGAGTGAATAACTGGGATTTCTATGTGATAACGATGATAAGCCTTGCATATGTGCCTGGGGCTTTGAGTCGCATTTGATCTTCACCAGGAGATGTTGAAGCTCACGGAGGTAAGGACCCCCACAAATACCTCGTAGCCACAGAAGGAGATAGGAAGGGAGGGCTCCGTCACTCACGCTCTCCTTGAGAGTAAACCAGCCAGGGACAGTCTTAACTCTAGAGGGAGGGCAGAGAGGAGCTCGTTCTGGTCTAAGCATCCCTCAGGATTATCTCAGTGAGCCTGCACTGAGATAATAAGCCCCTCGCAGTCAGATAACCATTAATGGGTGCCATCTTCCTGATGTCGAGTCTGGGGCTGGAGAAGTGAAGTGGCCCACCTCGGGTCACAGAGGTGGTAGATGGAAAGGCCACATTCTGAGCATGGTTCTTCCAGATCTGGAGCTCAGTTTGGTAGCTAAGGAGCGGCACAGGGTACAGCATTGGGTACGATGGTCAAAGTCCCTGCTCACAGAGAGCTTGTGATAGGCATTGAAGGGTAGGAAGCAGTAAACAGGGCAACAAACGAGGAAGATGATATCAGAGAGGGGTAGATACCAGGAGAAAAATGAAAGCAGGAGAACAGGCGGGGGTATCTGTACTCGAGGTATGCACCCAGCCCCTGGAAGGCATGTTGGAGGTGAAAGGTCTGAAGGGCATGGAGGAGCCGGGTGGGTAAAGTTCTGGGGAAGAGCACTCCTGGAAGAGGGAATAGCATGTGCAAAGGCCCAGTGGTGAAGAGGAACTAGGCATTTCTGAGGAGCAGAGCATAGGCCAGTGTGGTCAGATTACAGTAAGCTCTGGGGAGAAGTGGGCAGGTTGAAGTGCTTGGGTCAGGCATGACCCTGTAGGCCAGGGTGAGGAGTTACAGCTTTCTTTTGCAGAGCTGAGGATCAATCCTGGAGCCTGGTGCATGCTAAGGCCTCACTCTAACACTGAGCTACATCCTAGCTCCTTCTTTTGTGTTTATGTTGCTTTTAACCAAAGGGGGTGTCTTGAGAAAGATGCTGTAGATGTTGACTTAGGTGCCAGAATTCTAACGGCTTGAAATGGCCCCTGGTGGTTTGTTTACTGTGCTCTTTACTTTTTGCCAAAGGGATCTCCTGGTGACTGGTCCAAAGCTGGGAGTCAGGGAGGGACTGCAGGCCCTGAGGGTATGGGAAGGTGGCCAGCAACGCTGGGGGCCTCTGTTTGGAGCAGCAGTGCCCGTGGCTGCTCCTCAAGACCAGCAGGAGCTCCTGTGCAGCCCAGGGAGGCCCCGACCAGCTGTGGGTGCTTGTGCAGAGCTGCAGGTAAAAGCCTTCTGGGCTCGCTTCGATTAGGGAGCCTCAGTTGGGCTTCATGGAGGGGTGGGGGGGAAGATAGTCAGTGGCCCTCAGGGAAGTAGAGGCATCAACCACTCACTGCAGAGAAAAATAACTCAGGATGGGCCATCTGAAAACAGGCAGGATGAATGTAAGAGTAAAGAGCCTTGGTGGTCATCCTTTAGGCTCTCTCTGTTGGGCAGGACAGATGATGCGGCCCGGAAGAACTTCCTTTTCAGGAATTCCAGATCATGTACAGGCCAGTGGAGCCCTAAGGCTAGCAGAAAGCTTTGCAATCACAGTCACCTTCATTTTATCAATGAGACGATTGAGACTCAGAGAGGGCGAGGTACTTGCCCAGTGTCACACAGCCAGAACCAGAACCTATATATATATTTGTATCCAGCCCTGTTCTCACCAGAGCAGAACTGGCCACTCCACCCTTCAGGCAGGTCTAAATAGGTTGGGGCCACTCTAAGCTGCAAAGAGGCACCAGCTTGTGTGTGTGTGTGTGGAGGGGTGGAGACAGGGGTGGGTAGGGGTTGTGTTTACTTTGTCTCAGGAGTTCCCACAGCACTTGGTAGAGTTCCTGGCACCCTGGGAGAGGTGAACGATCATTAGTTGATTGTTGGTAAACTAACCTCCTTGCATTTGAAACTTGTCATCATTAGAATCCTTAGTTTAAGCAAACCCAATGTATGACATATCCACATTTCATTCCAATATTTTTGAGGTATAGGGATTGCAAAACCCAGAGGCCTGCTTGGGTCTGATTTGTGCTAATACCCAGGATGCAGCTGAGCCAGATGTGATTCCTAATACCTCTGCAGGGGACCTGGGGGTGTCCCTCAGTTATCCTAAGAGTCCCATTTTAGGGATACAGAATGCTGAAAGTTTTGGACACAGGTGATCAGTGCTGAAGCTACTCAGCCAAGGGAGGGTTTGGACTGTGCCCCAGAGTGTGTTCCTGGGGAGAAGCACCCAGGCAGGCAGTCGCCCAGCCTGTGGCCGTGTGTCCCTGCAGGCCTCAGCTCTCTCAGGGGTTTGTCAAGAACCCAAATTCAGGTCCAAGTGGTCACGTGGGGAGCTCAGCGTGTACAGAGCCCACTGAGGAGAGCTGGCCCATTTGAAAGGGGCCCACTGCCAATTAGCTCCCATCAAGAGCAGCTGCGTGGGGGCATGGGCGGAGCTTGTTCAGGGGTTCAGAGTTTTTAAAGAAAAGTCAAGAGAAATTCTAGCCCCCACCCCTGCCCCCGGCTCCTTAATGCAAGAAACTATTTTAGGCCTGCTGTCTGCGGGAAGGCCCAGGTCTGGAAGCGCCAGACGGTGCGTAGGGAAGGAAGGGTGTGCAGGTGGTTGGCCTCACACTTGTTTCTGCTGAAAACGAGTGTGCTGTGGGGAGCGTGCAGGGACACTGCCCAGGCCAGGTCACTGTCAGAGGAGGGGTGGCCGTGGGAAAGCACCCCTCTTCTGGGAAGGCCCGTGCAGACTTCTGGATCCCGCCTTCCTCTCCGCCTCCCCAATCCTGAGATATGGGGCGCCTGCCCGTGTCCCCCTGGGAGTGCGGTGCCGGCTGCTGCTGGATTCCCGTCCTCCAGGAGGAGTGCACGATGGGACCACCCCTCCCTGTAGCAGGGGGGCTGCCTCAGCCAAGGCTCTGGCACTTCTGAGTTTTGATTTGGGGCGTGGTCTCCGTGCACGGCGGAGCCACTTACTTTTCTCACCTGCGTTTGGGAAGAGGCGTCCTGACTGTTCACCAAGGGACTGAAAGTTTTCCCTGGGCGCCTGGTGGCCAGGGCAGCCTGTGTTGACCCCAGGATAAGGTGGAAGGACAGGATGCTTTCTCATCTGTGGGACCTGGTACAGGAGAAAAGGTGTCGTGGCTGCTCAGCCCACCGTGGCCTTTCCTGGCCCTGTGCCTCTGTTCCTTCCTGCACAGGGGCCCAGTGTCCTCGGCTTGCCTGGGACTAGAGGCCAGAGGGTCAGAGAGGCAAGGAGGAGACCCAGCGTCCCCAAGGGATGGGGGAAGAGGGTGGGGCAGGCCCGCATCCATCTGCTGGGCACGTCCTTGGCGTGCCAGGCAGGCTTCCTTCCACCAAGAGCGCTTTCCACGTGCTTGGGAAGGGGTGGGCTCGTCTCTGGGCCTCACTTCCTGTTGGCCCCGGCCGGGCTCCACTCATTTCCGTGCACTCCCTGCATCCCGTCCACATGCAATATGGAGTTTCTGTGTGTGTAATATTATTTGTTTTTATTTCTGTAATCCCTTTATTGTTTGCACAACTGCTGTCAGACTGTTGCCTGAAAGTATCACAGGATAATTGCAGAACGCCTGCATAAGTAATTTCTTATGAAATCGGGCCTTGTCTGCATATAAAATTGTTTTTCGATGCTGCATACATGGACTTCATTATACCAAGGCTGTTTACCGGGCGTGCACCTTCCCCACAGGCCACAGAGGCGGGAGGGCCTGACACTCGGAAATAATGAAACACTATCATTATTCTTTTTTGGTCCTATGACATTTCTAGAAGGTGACAGTCCGTCCGATGTGGTCAGAGAGCCCGGCCTCAGAAGGAGGGGAGGCAAGTGCCGAAATGAGGACCGTGGGTCTGGCTTTCCGGGCTGCTGCCGGGGAAGGCCCACTCGCCAATCCCAGCTTGCACCGGGCATTTCTTCCGACCACATTTCTGCGATATTAATGGTGTGTGGTAGTGAAAGAAATGTGTTTTATTCTCGAGTCTAACCCTGCTGTTATCAAAGTAACTTCCAGCTTATTAGCGACAAAGGACTTTTCTCCTCTCTGCTGCCCTGTTCGCCAGGGCTTCCTGAATTAAACTGCTGTTTCCTGTCCTTTATATGCATGACCACATCTGGGTAGCCTGCTCACAGCCCCGCTCTTAATAACAATCACCTTCTCTTTCAGTCTCTGTTGATTGTTTCTAATTCACTCTGACAGATAGTGCCTGACAACTAGCCGGCTTTTCCCTCCCTCCGTGACCTGAAGTTACTCACAGCACTTATATAGTCTGTCATTTTTAATATTTGATTTCATTTTAAGTTATGTGTTTTACTGAGAAGATGAAACCAAAAAAAAAGGGGACTTGTAATGGAACATAAATTTAACCCTTCTTGCCACCCGGCACCAGCTCGAAGCCCTCTCCCCGTGTGGGTGGGCGACTGTTTCTCCTTCCATGTCATCCTCAGGCTGCTCCTAAGGTGGCTGCAGCCTTTTTTTTTTTTTTTTTTTTCTTTCCCCTTCTTCTTCTTCTTCTTCTTTTTTTTCCCCCTCTTTTCTTTCTTGACCTTCTTTCTTGCATTTCTGGAAACAAAAGCTTCATGTCATATTCTTTTCCCTTTAATGGCGCTTGATGAGTTTGTGGAGCTGATGATGGTGCTTGCTTTCCGCTCTGCCACCAGCTCAGAACTGGACGACCTTAGGGGGTTTGCTGTGGAGTGAGGGCATCAGGAGAGAGGCCTGGTGAGGCCTAGAGGACCAGCCTCAATGAAGGTGTCCACCTTTCTTTTTGGAAATGCTTCTCTTGGTGCCAGCTGGCTGGGCAGAGAAACCCAACTCTCCCTGGGCTTGGGGTGAGCCGCTTGCAGTGGAGTCTTCCAAGAGCAGGGACTAGGCAGGCAATGGGGTTGAGGCTGGACGTCAATCTCCTTCTGCCACCTTCTCTTGGAACCTGCTTCTCCACCATGGGTGTCCCGGGGCGGAATGGGTGTCCCATGTCACTTCAGGGTCCACTCCGCAGTGACTTTGCCTTTGTTTGCCACAAGACAAAGGCTCCTGTGTCCCTCTTGGCCCTTCAGAGGTTGAGAGCTGTGAGGCCATGCATTAGGTCAGCTTTGCAAATGGACACCACCAAATGAAAAGAAGCCCGTTAACCCGTGATGCCTCACGTCTCTTGCCGGCCCTTCCTTGGGTGTCTGTCTGTTCCACATGGTGGGGCAGGGACAGCTGAAGAAGTGCAGGAAGAGGGACCTGGGTTGAATCTCAGTTAACAAGGTCTCGACTTCCACCTCGGGACTGAACTTCCCCCCGTGAGCTGTCACTCTTACTGCCCTGTTCTTCTACAGCCTGGGTCCCAGTGTTTCTTGGACTTTCCAGCTGCAGCTATTCCTGGGGTAGCCATGGGCCAGTCCAAAGGGCAGAGTCATGTGGTTTTCCTGGAGAGCTCAGGGAGACAGGAATCTGCTTCTTGCACTCTCTTGTTAGGGCAGCCTGCTGGGGACCACCCAGCTCAGGAAGGTCCTCTGGGAGGCTGCCCTGTGGACACCAAAGAAGCAAAAGGACTCAAGTTACGCCTGTATCCCTGGCCCACAGTGCAGATGTTCCAGCTGCTTCCTTTTCCTTCTGCTCTTGGGTCCAGGCCTGTGGAGCAAGGTCGGTGTGTGGCAGCCATGTCTGTCCTGACCCAGCTGGTCCCATGGTCATTCATTCACTGGGGGTTTTCCTTGGCCACACCTATCCCTTCCAGAACCTTGGTTCCACCTCTCTCCCCAGGCACTGTGGGTAAACCGAGGAACTGGCTGCCAAGTAAAGACTTGTGATCACGTCCCTTTCCTTCTTCTGAAAGTGATCTATACCACCAAAGACTTTGCATGCTCCTTGCACATTTTGAAACTGTTATCTTGGTTTTGACACATACTAATTAAAGAGGAGGATTATGCACATAAAAGTAAGCTAGGCAAGAACCCTTTGGAGTTGCTGGAATAGTGATGTGTGTTAGCCACGGTGAGTGAGTTACCTGTTGGATATCAGATAGTTAAATGACTGCTCTTCTTCCCTGACCCAGAGGGTCTTCATGTGCAAGGAAGTGGGCCGGATAGAAGAGTGGGAGAAAAGTGTCTTGATTGTCTTCTATGACCCTCCATATTTGTAACCTTCTGGGGACACCAGGCCCTCTCTCACACGTTCCTGTGACATGTCATCGGCAATGGTGCTGATTTCTTGCTGGCCAGAATGATCCTCACATATGCCCCAGCTCAGTGAGATGTGAGGACCAAGGTCATTGCTCCCTTCTGCTTTTAGGAGTCAATTTAGGAATTATTTTATATTTCTTTTCTTTTCAATATAGGATTTTAAAGAAGGTTCTGTATGTGAGATTTAACCTCCAATAAAGACAAATTATTATTATCTCCCTTCCCCCAAGTGACTTTAGGCTATAATTGATTGTTGTTTAAGAGTCAGAAATTGAGGGTTGAAATCAACTAAAGACTTTGGTTTGGATATTGCTCAACAAAGCTTCCACCAATTACCTGGTGGGTTGGGGCAAGCCCCTGAAATTCTAGACTGGCAGGTGGAGGGGATACAGTATTTCTCTATCATCTTCCTGGAAGCTCTAGAATCATATTTTCTTTGGGGTTAACAGCAGCAGCAGCAGCATCTATATTCAGTTGGGATCTAGGCCTGGAAGACCCTCAGGGGTTTTGTTTTTGACCCCTCGAGTTTTCCCAGGAGACATAGGAGAACCAGGGCTATAAATGAGCATGACCCCAAGGCCTGGCCCTGTGGCCCCACTGACCACTGGGCCTAATAAGATACTGCCTGTTGGGAAGTAAGTCACACACTTCTTCAGTTCTGTTTGTATAGAGCCCTGCTGTTTTATCTGGCCCCATCCTAGGCAAGGAGGGGCTATAGATACGGAGGGGAGAAGATGCATAGAAATCCACACTGCAGAGTTAGATACACCTCAGGAATTAAGATGAGAGTCAGGAATTCAAAGCCAAGGAAGGGAAGGTCAGTTCCTAAGAGCAACAACAACAAGATGTTGACAAGTACTAGATGGAGCTCACAATGGTGGCTTTTCCTGTGCCCAGTACTTCCAGTCATTTAAAGAAGGGACAAAACAGACTAGTTGTTTTGCTTAGGTAAAACACCACAGAGGAGCTGGCATTGGAATTGAAACTTGGAGGACCAGGAAGGTTCTCATAAACAGACATGGGCAAAAGCAAGAGCGGCATTGCTGGCAGAAGGCAGGGGTTTGTCGGATGCATTCACATCTGGGAGAGAAGCCGTTGAGGGTCCCTATCAGATACAGCCAGCGAAGGAGGGAGCTGTGGACATCCTGAGGATGGGGTTGGCACACTGAGGAATGGTACATGGCTCTGCTGGTTGTCACTTGGGACACAGGTAAACATGAGAGCCAGACAGGTGTATGGATGGGGGTGGGAGAGGCTGTTGGCTAAACTGGTGCAGGGCATTGGGAATGGAGAGGAAGAGAGTGACCCTGTTGGTGTGTTGCAGAACTCGATGTTGCTTTCTCGCTGTTGGGATGCACAGTGACCTCAGGAGAAAGATGTAAAGCGGGATAGTACTGGATCCAGCCTGCCTGTGGTGCCTGGCTGCAAGTTGTCCCCTAACACTCCCGGGACAGACATGTGAACTCTATAGAGCAATTGGCTTTTTAAATAATAAGAATAAAGTGATTGCTCTTTAGAAAACAAAAATCACTTTATATCCATCAGGGTCATACACATTTTCCTTTCCACACATATACAAAAGATGCACTCTGGGTTACACAAGGGCCACATATATGCCAATGTCAAGAGCAGGCGAGAACAATGAAACAATTGGCAGATTCATCAGTTCTCCTGCTTATACTTCAGTTCCAAGAGTAAAATGTTAGTTTGTTCAACTCTCTGCTTTATGCCTTGATCACAGTGTGAACGTGTTGACTAAGCTTAGCTTCCTGGTCAGAGGGTCAAGACCCCTGGCTTTTGAACATGCTTATATGAAATCCAAACATTCATGGTCACTGGTGATCTGAAATCAAGGCACAACTTATGAAACGAACACGTAATTATCTTGTTTATTCAGGGTATAAATAGAGTTCATGCATTTTAAAATTTTTTCTTCCTGATAAGGACTTTCGCCAGCATTTGGTCTTTAGATAATCAGTCCCTCTCCCTCTCAGTTTTTTTCTTCCTTGGTATTTTCTTCTCTCCCTTTCCTCCCCCCACTTTCGTCCCCCCACCCCATCCCTGTTGTCTTTTTTTTTTTTTTCTTTCTCCCCTCTCTCTCCTTCCCTCTCTGGTCTTGTCTGCTTCATAAGGGGAGGGACTTGCTGGGATTGGTGTGGCTGTCCCTGGAAGAAGTGGGACCCGCCAGCTGCTCAGTCCTCCCTTGACCATTTCCTGCTTCCCAGCACAGCTTTGGCAGAAAAGGAGCTACCTGTCCAGGGAGGGAGCTACCTGTCCTGGTCATGCCCACAGTTCCATTAAGCCCACATTGCCTTTGATGGCCCAGCTGAGGACCAGATCCGGCATAGCAAGGCCCACAGTGTCTGAGACCTTCCGAGGCCCCTCGTGTGGGGGCACAGCTCCGGTCGGGGAACTGGCTTCTCAGCTCTCAGCCAGCTCTTCCATCTTTCTCACTCCTCCTGTCTTATTTTCACTGTGCTGAGTACCACCTGCTTGTGTACTTAGGTTTCTTTTTTAGGTAGACACACTTTTTAAAATTAAATACTATATTTAACTTTGTCCTAAATAATAGTATCTAGGAAATCTCTGATTTGATGTTCCAGTTATATATTTTTCATATTAAACATTAAAATAATTATAACTCTATAAGTATTAATTAGTTCTTTCTGTACATTACCTAAAATCATGTGTGTCTGAGGGGTCTGCATGCAGCCCTTAGGAATCGCCACGTGGCCCTGTTTGGGTTGCTTGTGTCCTGCCAGGTTCTTAGGATCTAGGGCACGTTACCTGGGGGAAGCCACTACCTCCCTCCGACCCCTGAGAAAGCCCTCACCAGCCCCTCCAGCCCACAGCAAGTTTCCCCTGTTCTCACAGGGGCCCTTCCTTTAGAATGGCTACTTGCCATTTATTCACGTGCTGTTCTGGTCACGTTGAACACTGCTCGAACCGTTGCTGGGACGTGTTTTCTGAGTCTGCCTCTTTCCTTTCTAGACTGTAAGGATCTTGAGAGCGGGCATGTTGCTCTTCTGTGTTAGCCAAGGTGCCTGGTGGGTTAAGCAGCTGTTGGTCTGTCTACTTCGCATCTATCATCTATGCATCTTATCTATCATCTATTATCTATGTATCTATCTATGTAATTGTCTGTTCCTATCACCAATTATCTATTATCTTTGTATCAACTTATGTAGCTATCTATCTATGTAGACAGATTTATCACCCTATCATATAACCATATGATATGCCTATATACCAGCTACCTATCATATAACTGCGTCTATCTTTCTATCTATCTACTATCTATCTATCTATCTATCTATCTATCTATCTATCTATCTATCTATCCATCCATGCATCCATCCATCATCTATCTACTTCCTAATTATCAATCATCTATTATCTATATATCTACCGAACTATGCATCAGCTATCCATGATCTACCTACTTCCCCTCAATGTACTTATCTACTGTATCGTCCATCTATCATGTCTCTTTTTACTTGTTAAATGTAGCTGATATTCTAGCTGGAGGAGAAGGGCAATAAATATATAGATGAGAAATCAGAAAAAGATCAGTAGAGATAAATATCACATGAGCATTTAAATAGGGGGATCTGAAGCAGAGGGACCCGGGGCTGAGACTGAGTGGTCAGGGAAGGCATCCTGGGGAGGTGACACTGGGTGTGCAAGCCCTGTGAGGGTGGGGCTGTACCTGGACAGAAGACACAGCTCATGTAAGGGCTCCAAGGCAGGTTCAGGTTGGTTGAGTTTGAGTTGCAGATAGAGAGTTCAAATTAAAAAAATGGAATTTGTTTACAACTTTGACAATGTTCACTTTTTCTGTTGCTCACTTAAAGGCTGTGGCCTTTTTGCATGCTTGTCCCACACTTGGCAAAGCCATTGTCATGGGAGTGGGGAGTGCTGGGAAACTAGAGAGGTTGCTTTGACTTTCCCTACTAGATGGCTTCACTGTGCATTTGATTTAGGAGGTCAGGGTGGAACCCACGCTGCTTTGTTTAACCAGCCCTGAGGAAGTGCCATGATGCTGGTCCAGCTCTGATCTCTGAATGCTCCTACGTCAAATGCCTTCTGCTGGGGAAACTGAAAGTAGCTCCATGCCGCTCCCCAGCAGGGTTGGAGGGCTGGAGGGGAGCGCACCATGATGAGGCCAGCACTGACATGCTAATATTTCATTTTAATCTTGAGTGCCAGGTTACTTTCCAAATGAAGTGTCTCAGGCAAGGCTCTAACTTACATGAAATAAAAGAGTTTAATGCTAATTAAATATCATCTGACGACTGAAGCCATATTTATTGATGGTCTAAAAGAACACCTTCGAGGTGGATGGACTGGGAATGTGTCTTCCCTAGAAACGCACCTTCGTTGTGAGACTTCTTTGCCATTCAGATGTGCTTGCC
The DNA here is from genome assembly GCA_025594165.1 of Tamias sibiricus. Taxonomy (NCBI): domain Eukaryota; kingdom Metazoa; phylum Chordata; class Mammalia; order Rodentia; family Sciuridae; genus Tamias; species Tamias sibiricus. The sequence continues at coordinate 41,467,009 of CM046672.1, forward strand.
CCACCTGCAGCAAAGGCATGGGCATGGTGGGGGTTGAGGCTGGAAATCTGGAGAGGCTGCCTTGGCTTTCCCTACAAGGTGGACAGATGGGTGACTTTAATGTGCATTTGATTTAGGAGGTCGGGGTGGAACCCAAGCTGCTTTGTTTAACCAGCCCTGAGGAAGTGCCCATGATGCTGGTCCAGCTCACAGTGAGTAGTGGAGTCTGGAGTAGACCAGGGTGAGCAGATTCCAGCCCCAGCTGCAGAGTCGCTGATCACAGGGAGTGGCCATCCCACATGGAGCTTCCTGTTACTGGTTTCCACAGCCATCTCCTCCTCCTCCTCCTTTCTTTGTCCCCGTCCTTCCTACTGTTCCCTCCCATCTCTGCTTTATTGTCCACTTTCCCAGGTTAAGAGCAGAGGTCCTCACAGTTGTGAAAGTCCTCATGCAGGGCTCCACTCTATTTCTTCCATTGGCCTTGTTTCCAGTTGTCTTGAGCTTGGAGCTCGTCCCCTGACCTAGACTGAGCAGCTCAAAGGCAGAGCCTCTGTTCCTCCCTCTATCTTGGTATTTTTTTGTACCGGGGTTTGAACTCAGGGGCACTCCACCACTGAGCCACATCCCCAGCCCTTTTTTTGTATTTTATTTAGAGACAGGGTCTCACTGAGTTGCACTTATGCCTTGCCATTGCTGAGGCTGGCTTTGAACTCACGATCCTCCTGCCTCAGCCTCTCAAGTGCTGGGATTACAGGCGTGCGCCACCCCGCCTGGCTTTTCCTCCCTCTATCTTCTCCCTCCAGGATTCACAGATTTCTCCTTGTGATGGTGTAGAGGGGGCAGCACTTCCTTCTGCAAGGAAGGACTTACCTGGACGAACCTGGCTTTGGTAGCTGTGTGTTGTTTGAGCTGGGTGGGGCCTGAAGAAAGAGAGGCCTGTTCTTCCTGTCTGCCTTCCAGCTTCCCTTCTCAGTGACTTCTCTGGACCTTCCCTGCCTTTTCTTCTTATCAGCCTCCAAATGGGTAGGTTAAGGGCTGCAAAACTCCAGTGCCTGCAGGAACAAGAGAATTCCCATCAGTGGATGAGGTTGTGGCCACCAGGAGAACTGGTGGTTGCCCGTGGGGATGCAGGCCTCGTGTTTTGACAGCTTCCAAATTTTCAAGCAACACCAGGAATCTAGATTTTCACGTGGAATTCCGCCAGTTGACAACTCTTCCATACTTTTCCTAGATCGCCATGTGAACCAAACGGAACACATGTGGGCCTCAAGTGACAGACTCTGGGGCACGCCACCTCTAGAGATGATGGCATGGATTCTGCAGGGGAGAAAGCAGCAGGATCCAATGAGGGGGAATGGTTGAAGTAGAGACCTCAACGACTCCCCATTGTTTGCTGAAGAAGAGTCACCTAGCAAAGGCTTGGGGGACTCAGAAGTCATTTTTGCAAGAGTGGGCCCTGATGTGGCTCTCAAGCCCAGGAAATCTCATTCTTCCATCCCAGCCTGTCTGCATCCCACCTATAATTAGCATCTGAAATTTCTAAATGAACTGCCTAATCAAGTAAATTTAGCAAACTTATTGTGAAGTGTTACCAAATCCTCTCCCTCCAACTGTCCACACAGACATCCCTGCCACCTTGCTCGTCTTTGCTATTTGCAACCGAAGTCGCTTCCCTGTGCTGTCTGGCAGCCACGCAGACATCCCATTTATGTGATCTATAATGAGTTTATTAGTGTTTCACTGCCTTGTTGCTATTAAGTTTTATCAGTTTCAGCTTCAAGAGCACAAGGTTAAATTTTCAATAGAGTTTTCGCAAAGTTTAAGTGGGATTAAGATTGTTAAAAATAGGTCCAAATGGCGGAACCACGTATTTAGTTCGGAGATATTATTTCCGCCCACTAAAGGATTTTGATCTCTTATTTATAAATTTAACACCTTTCTGATATTCAGAATGGTAGCACAGGGCTCGCATTTTATTTTTACCAGCAAAACGCAAATGTGTTAGCGCTGAAGATCAAACTGAAGGCGTGTCAGTTAAGAGAGACCCATCTGGGGCTGTGCAAGGCTGGGTGCTGTTGCTATCACTGTCCCAGGGTATGATTGTGACTAGTCGTTGCTTTGACCTAGTAAAATAGACATTTTAAAGGAAAAGGAATGATTCTACTATATATAGCAAAAGGGATGAGTGATGATATTATATTTTTCTCTGTACCATAAGATAAGCAGGTTCTCCTATGAAAACATGTGTGTATGTAATTGAATTATTATTTACCTGGATCCTTCCTCTAATTCTTGAGCATTTTTTTTTTTTTTAAGAAGGAAACCAATTCAGGAGTTTCTCCTTTGGCTGCAATCAGAATAAAGTGGTTCCACTTTTAGGTTAAGAGAAAAAAAGTAGTAATAGGCTGAGCTGCTATTATGGAAGGTTTATTATTATTGGTCTGTAAGCTAGCTGGGGGCTTAAGCACAGAGCAGTTGGATAATTTAGCTAGCTCCTGGATCCAATTAAAAAAAAATCTATGTTGTGTCCACAGTAGGGGGATGGCCATAGCTGGGGAAGCACTCTGTTGTTGATGGTGACACACCTGTGGCATCCTCTTGGTTGTACGCGGTTTGGGATGCAGAATGTTCTAAATCCTCTCATTATTGCCTTATAGAAGACAGACCCTTCAAGCAGTTCCCCATTTATCTGAGATTACCCGTTAAACTCGTTAAAAAGCAACTGTGGCTCATTCACTCAATTGGCTGTTGGGAAGATTTCCGTATTCCTCAGCAATGGCGACAGAGTGGCTTTGATGAGTTGGAGGGCTACACTTTTTTGGGGGAAGACCTTTCCTAACTTCACTTATGAGTGCAGTTAAATGGTGTCTGTGCTGGGGTATTATGCGTTTCTCTAACTGTTGTACCTGATGTCAATAAAAGCAGATTTAGGGAAATCTGAAATAAAACTCCAGGGTGTTTTTGTTCTTTGGGGGAGCAATACACCGTAAACATTTTGAGCTTCGGCCAACAGCTTTCCCTGACTGTGATTGCAAATTACTGTAGTATGTATAGATTGTTGGTGGAACACTATTTGAGGAAACCTGTATTTTATAGAATGTCACTTTTATGCACAATCCAGGCAAAAGACAGGGAGAGAACTAATTTAGACAGCAGACAGTATTCTCTTGAATGAGGATTATGAAAAAAAATATTTACAAAAAACCCCAGCTCTGAATCTGGCTTTCTATTTAATCATTATTACATCAATCATCAATATCAATACTTAATAGCAAGCTGATAATGTAGCCAGTAGGTGAAACAGCTATTAAAAAGTGTAAAAAAAAGATTAATCAGGTACGGGGGGTATTAATGCTCTCCAATTATTTAATGATAAGTACATATTTTTGAAAGTGTTTGTTTTTAATAATCGACTGGAATATTAGTTTGCAAAAATGTAATTGCTTCTTAATTTCACATCTTAGCTTCTTTGTGCCGGGTACAAAGGTAGTATATTTCTGTAGTTATTGTTTGCAGCACTCCGTGTAAAAAATCACGTTCATTTCAAGAAGCTGTTATGGTATTGATTCTGGTAAAGACTTCCATTAACTGACCAATCTAAATCTCATAAGTGATGTCAGGATAGTTATGCATTTGCTTGGTTCAAGTATTCAGCCATTATGTTAGAATGCAGGCAGTGTCTGAATATGGCTGTTAAATTATTTCTAAATACCGAACCAGAACAGCTTAACAGTTCTGCAGTTTGAGACTGACACAAAAATGACAATCTGCCACCTCTTTGTTTTTTAAATATTAACGTTGTATTGGGATAGTATTTTTGGAGTAAAAACCTGTGGCACGAGAGGATAAGTGACATAAACAAAGGCAGCTGGGCTTCATGAAATAATGGAACAATAAGGCCCTTGCAGCCGCTCTCATCACTCTAGTATGTTAATTAGCATTCTGTTGTGGCCGCAACACTGAAAACATGTAATCTGTATTGGTGTACAGTACAGCTGTGAACACACATTCTTTTTTGTGAGTCCCTGGAGTTAGCCTTGCCATTGGCATATGCGTTTGGGCCAAAAGTCAAGCCATCACCACTAAAATAGCACACTATAGCAGCAAAATGTCATTTGTCTTTTCTTATTTTTTTTCTTCCCTCAATGCCACATGCTATCCAGTGATGTAATCCAGTATCACTGCATCTGCCTCCCTGCTCTATTTTTTGCAGGAGGGTTTGGGAGGGTGGTGCTGGGGTGCCAGCAAGCAAGAGGATTTAAAAGACCATGCCCTCAAAGGGTCAAAATAAAAACTCAATTCTTTTTCTTTGCATTATTTGTTTAAATAAATAAGTGTATATATATATATATATATGTACATACATGTATACACACATATGTGTATATATATACATATATGTTTATACATGTATGTATATATGATTTTTTAAATACATAAATTCTTCTGTAAGTATTATGGAATGAGAATTTATATTTTTGAGGGGGGTCACCAAATTTCTAACATCAAGGTGTGGAGAAATGAGACTCAAAGAACACAATCTCAGTAAAATTTATCTTATTTAATTCAGAACACAGTTCACCTTTGCTCATGCATGAAGTACCCACTTGGGGTAGGATCTATTCTTCCCATTTCACAGCTGAAGAAACTGAGCTGAAGCATGATCCAAAGATGGGCCCTACTTGCAGGGTCTTTCTGTACACCAATACATAGGCAAACATGGATGGTTAGAGGGAGTGAAAACAATTGGTCATTCTGAGGGAAGTGGGAAGGCGCAAGGGAACAGAGGCAGTCAGGGGCTGGAAGCTGTCACTCCAGCATTTGGAAATAGGACTCAGAAAGGCTTTGCTTATGTGGTCTTGCTGCTCACAGGTGGCCGGCTGGGAGACACCCCTGGTACTGCCAGGACACGGCCCTGGGATCTTCCTGATGCCAGCCTTGGATCAGGGGAGACCTGGCACAGGTTTGGAAAAGACAGTTTCAGCATTACTGAAATAGGAACTGGACTAAATAGCCAACATTCTGTTTGGATTTTACCTGATGGAGTTTGGCTTGAAAAGTGAAAATGATTCCATTTAAATTTTTCTTGTTCTCAAAGTTTGTGTGTGTGTGTGTGTGTGTGTGTGTGCACACACACGTGTGCAAAAGTATGCGAGTGTGCAGCCTTCTCAGCTCAGAACACACAAGTGTGCTCTTGCTTACAAAGTTCATATCCCTTTGCAAAATAATTTTCAATCAAGGATTACATTTTCTGGTCCTTTAAATTTACTTTCTATTCAGATAGGGACTATCTGGTTGTTAAAAACTTTTTTACATTTCAGCTTCTTTCCATCCCCCCACTGGCCATCTGATCTGACTATACCAAAACAGATTAAAACAAAACAGAAAAAAGAAAAAAACAAAACAAAACAAATAAAACAAAAACCTGGCTCTAAAGTAACTTTTGGACTCTGGGAGCTTCTTGTCTCTTTCTGAAAGATGAGAATGGATACTTAGCTCTAGATTTATCTTTAAAACTGCTTTAAGCCTGATTGGAAAATTACCCTCACCTCACAAAGAAAACACAGCATGTGGGTCACCATGCTGATCCAGTTTGGTTCTGTTTTTTGACTATGGAGGAATCAAATTGTTTGGCAATTGGGTGATGTGGGTATGTGTCCACCTGGGAGCAGGCAAGGTTAAAGGTTGATAATACTTGCTTTTTTTTTTTTTTTTTTTTTTTAACTCCAACAGAAGAGAACTTTACCTCACTTGTCCTCTTGTCCTTGTCCACTCTGGTCCTGAATCCCCTGCCAAGCCTCTAGGCCTTCTGAGAGTCCTGGGTGTCTTTCCTTTTGCCTCTTGAGGTAAGGCAGGGCTGATTCTGAGATTTTACATCCCTGTTTCTCTTTTCCTGGAAATTCACACACCCTCCCTTGGTTAATGGCTCTTTAAATATTGAAATGCCTGGAAAAAACAAAACAAAATAAAATAAAGCGCAGCCTGTCAAAGAAATAAGAACAACAACAAACAACAAAAATGTTGGTATCTTTTAGAATTTGTCTTCCTAGTGGTAAAAGTATATAATTAATAGGAGAATTTTCCTCCAGATGTGGCTATACTATAATAGAGCCTTATAAATGCTACAGAAAGAAAAATTGCTTGGAACGAAGGCGTCCTCAATGAGAGCACACCTGGGTCTGACAAAGATTGCATTTAGGGACTGCTGTGCTATCACAAGGCAGAGAAAGACCAAGTCGCAGGGAGCAGCTGGAGAGAAAGCCCCGGCAAATCTGCATGCAAATAGCAGCACATTGTTAACTTAATCAGATGCCGAGGAAAAGATGTGCCAGAACGCCAAGGATGATCTACACACACGGAGGGAGAGCCGGCCCAAGCTGGATGGGTGCTGGGGCCAGGGTGGGCCTGAGCAAGGTACAGGCAGCCCTCCCCAGCCCACCAGCCCCAGCCCACCACAGCCTGCCTGTTTGCCAGACCTGCAGTCAATTTACCACATAATGCCTGATTCGCTCTTTGAAAAGATAGAAACGATGGAGTATATTTCAATTGGATGGAAGCTTTATTTTTTTTTTTATGATGATATAGGTATGGGCATTATTTCGCCTGACTCCATAACTCCAATTAAATAATATTTCTGCTTAAATATCCGGGTGCATGAAGATAAGAAATACTGCCCTGGAGTGTATAAAGAAAGATTTTTTTTTTTTTCCATTTAAAAAAAAAAAAGGGGGGCGGTGGGGGGGGGGAAGTAGCTCTCTGTAGATTGAAGTACTGGGTATAAATTGTACCTTAAGAAGAAGTGGAAGACACCTGTTATTTATATTTTATATTAATATTAATGGAAATATATTTTTTAAATCTCCTTCATCTTTTAGTCTAGCACCATAAAAAATAAAAAGTAATACTATTTAATCACCCACAGCTTAATAGTGCCTTAGTTGTTTACTGCCATTGCACTAATTGCTCTGTACTAATGTGTTTTTCTGTGATATCCAGTAGTGCTAAGAGAACAGAGATCCATAACCAATTAAATATAGTGTTTTTTATGTTAAAAATATATCTGGTGAGGCTAGAAAAGGAACAGAAGCCGCCCTTAAGAAAGGCGCGTTGGCACCATCTCAGTGCCCAGCCCAAGGTGCCTGTGTTGCCTCTTGCTCAAAGACAAAGGGGGTAAATTTTTTGGCAAGAAAACAAACCCAAGGAAAACACAACAAACTGAGTGTTTCCTATTTTTCTCTCCCTCCTGCAACTCCTCCGGGCTGTTTCCATCCTCTCTCTTCCAGTAGGGAGAGTGTGATGCGGGAGGGAGGAAGGGGGAGCTGCAAGGCCACCCGGAGCCGGTGCCCAGGAGGGCCGCGAGCCCCCGCAGGTCGGGCCCGGGGAGAGGAGGCTGGCCCCCGGCCCGGGCTGGGGCGCCCGCTGCCGCGAGCCGGAAGAGCGCCCTATTCACGCGCAGGCAGCCCCTGGCAGAGGGTTAATTGAGGATCATTGTTGGTTCCAGGAGTGAAGCGCCGGAGATCGGGCCGCGGGCGCGGCTTTGGGAGGGAAGAAGGTGAGGGGAAATTGGACATAATAGCATTAATAATAATCACCAAAGACTGTGGGAGTAACAAAGGAATGCATAACGAAGACGCCGCCCAGACCCAGGGTGTTTTCTGGAGAAATAACTATTCCTAAACGCAAGCCTAAACGCAGAGCCGCCCGCCGCCTGCGTTCGCTGGCGCGGCGCCCGGTGGTGGTGCGGCCGCGCGGCCCCGGCTGCCCCCGCCCGCCCGCCGCCTGCCAGCCGGCCCGGCCCGCGCCCGGGCCCAGCCGAGCGGCCGCACTTCACCTTACGGAGGGGGAGATAATGAGATCAATTAGAGGCGCCGTCACCGCGCGGGAGACAGCTGCTGGCGCATAGTAATCACCGGCGGGGCCGGGTGCGCGGGGGCTCCCCGCTACCTGCGCGCCTGTCGCGGCACCCCAAGCGCGTCACAGGCCCGCGGCGGGACCCGCAGCACCCAGAGCTCCGCTCCCTCACTCCCACACAGCGGGCACTCTGTGCCCTCCTTGCACCTCTGCCCGGGAGTTCACCCCTTAGACTGCACAGCTGGCTGCCAGCCCAGGGTGAAGAGTGTGTGCACGTGTGAATATGGGTGCGTGGGACCTGAATGCTCCAGCAGGGCATGCGGGCCTGTATGGCACAGTGTTTGTAGGTGTGCGAGTGCTGGACTTGAATATGTGGATGTGTGTGGGCACAAGAAGATAAGCGTGTGCAGGGGAGTGTGCATGAGTACCTGTGACCATAGCTGTTCATGAGTGTTTGCATCATGTATCTCTATATTTGGGTGTTTATGGGAATGTGGATGTGTAGGTACCTGCAAGTGGGTGTTATCTGCTGGTGTCTGAACAAGTGTGTGCTGAAGCACCTGTGTGTATGTGGCATATGCGTGTAAGTGCAAATGAGTGTGGTTCTGTCTGCAATGTGCCTTTGCGTGTGCAACTGAGTTTTGTTCTTGTAGGTAGCGTATGGGAGAACTGTGTGTGTGTGTGGTGTGTGTAATGAGTGAGGCATGTGGGTGTGTGTGAATGAACGTAAGCATATGCATGTGTCCTTGTGTATACAGGGCTGGTGCTATATCCCCATCTCCCTGGGTGCCCACTTTCCTTGCAGGCCAACTGTTCCTGAGAAAAGTACAAAGTGCCATGTCTCCATGTCCACAACTTGGCACTTTCCCCCTGGCACCTACCACGCACAACTATTGCCAATGAAGATGGTGGCTCTTGACCTCCTGACCTCCCTCTACCCCTTACCTCTGTGGATTAGTCTTTGAAGGCTCTGCCCTGGTCCACCACCTGAGAATAGTGCTTCTGGAACCCATGGTTATCCTAGCCTGGGAGCCTTCCCATGTTCTGTGTGTTCTGACACATTTCTGGAGCTGAATTGAGGTGGTTTGGATCTGTCCCAGATGATGGAAAAATGCTGGCAACTCTTTTAAGTTCTGCTTTAGATCCAATTCCCTCTCCCTGAGGTCTTTGCCCTGGTCTTTCCTCTTCCATCGCCTTCATTGTCCTGCCTTGGCCCCTCTGCTGTGGGTGAGCATCAGAGGAGAGGGGAGATCAGAGAAGAAGCCAAGCTGACAAACTTTCTCTGTTCCGGACCTCCCAGGGAGGCAGAACTTCTGTTGTAAAGCTCTTTCCCTCAAGTCCCCTGACCTCCCCAGGGTCTACTGTGTGCAGAACACTATGCTGTTGCTGGGGCGACACACAGGTTTGGGTCCCTGTTCCATCTCTCCCAAGTAACCTTGACAGGTGTCGGGATTTCTGTGAGTCTGGAGTGTGAAGAGTGTGGGGAATGGGGATGACTGGCCACATCAAATGCCTGGGTTGTTGGAAGACCAATCCAAAGCAAGGCATATACAGTTACTTTGGGAATCTTCCATGAATACAGTTTAAGATGTTAGAACTCTTGCTTCTGTTTTTATTTCCCAAACATGATCTTTCTTGAAGTTAATGTATTCTCCTGACTGGAGCTTACATGACAGTGTTGTGGAAAGGTAAGGGTCTAGCTGGTGTTATTAGCTGTCCCCTGTGTTGGGAGCCCCAAGTGAGCACTGATAGGGGAGGTTGACCTGAGCCCTGTGCTGTGTGGCATTTTTACAGTGACGTGGGGCTTGATCCTCTGCCAGTCATCTCTGGCCCCCAAGTGTGGCAAAATGGATTCCTGGCTATGTCTTTTCCACAGATCCTTCGATGGCAGGAGCAGGTCATGGGATGTGTTAAATACTGTTTGTTGAGCTGGTTTCTGTTGGGATGACAAGGAAAGAACGTGGGATACACCCTTACCAGAAGGTCTGAGAGCCAGAAAGGGTGAAGGACCAGAAAGGGGGTGGGGGAGGGCTTGAGGAGAGCTGAGCAGAAGGGCTGGTGGAAGGGGCACAGCAGGAGGGAGGACCCAGGCCACCCAGGGGGTGGGCCCCAGGTATGGAGCAAAGAGATGATTTAGGAATGGAGGGCTCACTCCTGCAGCTTTAGTAGATACTTCAGTAGGTACTAGAGATAATAAAAAATGATAGGGAATGCACCCTCATAAAGCTGTTGAGGTCTGCCTGGGATCAGTAGCCACAGTTGGTAACAGAGCAGTTTTCTCTGTGTCCAGTGCAGTACTTAGCACCTTGCTTTCCTGCCCTAATTGCAAGTTCACTGCAGAAGATGAAGAATTTGCATCTTTACTAAGGAAGGCATTGAGGATGTTGAATGAGAGAGCTTCATCCCAGAGAGGTAAAGTCGTTGCCCAGTGTCACAGAGCTGGTCATAGGTGGAGTAGGGCCATCAGACACTGGTCAACATGAGCAAGGATTTGGTCCCTCTTTGTGTCCCTTGCACAGACCTGCTCCAGGAGGGGGCTGTGCTGAAGACCCTAAGGAAGGAATAAACACAAAATGTAGCTCCAGGTATGAGGGCATTCTTTGGGGAGGGCCTTTTTCTAGAAAAAGATTTTTTTTTTTTTTTTTTTTTTTTTTTGCCAGAAGTCAGCCTTTTGTCTTCTTTCTGTGGCCCAATTAGGCGATTGTACCCCTAATTAGTCAGCCTTAGGCAGTACTTGTTGCCAGCATAGAAATTCACGCATGGGGTTAAACGTTGGCAGGAGCCCTGCCCATAAACACAGCAGCCAGCTGTGGTGTCAGCGCTGGGGATGGGCTGCCCTGTGAGCCCCGCAGCCGGCTCCATCCATTCCCAAAGGTGGTGGCTCGGCCCTGGGGTGCTGTGGGGCAGGACGAGTCTGTGTCACGGCTGGCCAAAAAGAGGTGAGACATTGAAGAGTCATAAATATTAATTTTTTTTAGAGCTTTATAATTCTAAAGTGACTCAACTGATTTGTTTCAAACTCTGCAGGGAAACTCAGCTGTGGCCTCAAATGTGAGCACTCTCAGACCAGAAGGAGTTCTCTGCCCTCAGATGTTTAGCCTTAAGGCACTAGAGGGGGATCACAGTGCTCTGACTTCCCTTGGAAGTGTGACTCCATGAGGGTGAGGGCGGAGGGCTTTTTCCAGAAGGCTCATGTCTGTCTGATTGCTTCTCAGTGGGGACCAGCCCTGCATCTACGCAGGTGCCCAACTCGTGTTCCTAAAACTCAGCACAAATCATGCCCCAGAGCAAGCCCACTGCTGGTGATTAGGTCAGTACTACTTCACGTGTCCTGTGTGCCAGGCAGACACCATGCTGGGGACTGGGTGACAGACAAGGTCTGTGATTAAATCCTGGATGGGTGGGGACAGAGGCTACATAGTCAACAAGCACATAAGCAGGATAGTTCCCAGTGGGATGAGAGAGTTGACAGGGACAGGGGTACCTAAATCAGAGGGGGTGGTCTTGGGAGGGGCCCTTACGGAAGTGACCTTTGAGCTGAGATTTGCATAGTAAGAGATGGGGCCAGGCTTCCAGACAGGCGAGCCTGCAGGGCCACCAGTCCCATGGTAGGAACAAGACTGGGATGCTGAACAGGCTGGGGCCTGAGCACTAAGGACCAGTGAAGGGAGATGTAGTGGGGTGTAGGGGGTGCATCACAGGCTGGGGCAAGATGCAAATTCCAAGGTCACTGGGAAGCCTTGAAGGGTATAGGCAGGAAGCATCATGATGTGCTTTACATTGTTAAGAATCTTTCTCTGAGTGGTAGAAGACAAGGCGAAGGATGGAAACGGTCAGGGTCACTGGGGAGGTGGAGCTGACCTGACCCATATAGACACTTCCTTTTATTTCATCTCCTGGCCCCTCCGGCCCCATCCAAATATCTTTCATGTATCAAAGCATTGCTAAATAAATTCCCATGAAGTTTAGTACAGGTTTACTACAGGGGAAACCAGCAAATATTTCTTCATTTAATTTCTTTTGTTGGAAGAAAGCATTCAGGGAGAGGAACATGCTTTCCCTGCCTTGGCTTAAATCTCATCAAAGTGGCCTTGTGAGACGTCTCCAGTCAAACGGACCTTCTTTTGTTCGCATTTGGGCTGATCTGTTTACTTGCTTTCCACTGGTTGCTACCTCCCCATCTCCGCCTCCAAACAGACAGCTCTGTGCTCACATCCCACTTCCCATGTTATGGCTACCGGCAGACACAGTTATGAAAAGAAAGTTGTCCAATTTGAACAAAGCATAAACATGTCAGATCAGGGCACCAGACACCATGGGACTCCTTATGCATGGTTCATGCAAAACTCTCCTCTCACAGTTTGGCAAAGTTTCTGCAACTGCTGTGGCCCCACTTTTAGCCCTTCTTTTCCTCCAAGACATTTGGGTGGAAAATCCACAAAACAATAATAGATCAATACATTTAAATTAGAACTTTCAAAAATTCAATAATGGTATTTACAAATTAATAAAGCACTGTAAAGAAAATATCTGCACTTCTTTATTTAGGGATACAGTTAATTTTTTCATTGATTAAGCATTCTTTCGGTGGATGGGATGTGGGTAGGGAATTTTTTTTTTTTTTTTTTTTTTTAAGCTAAGAAAGAAGTTCTGTGGGAGAGCTAGGATCGTGTGCTTCCGGTGCCACCTATAAGTTACTCATGTGTCACCCATAGTGAGGGAAGGAAATTAGAAGCTGGATCAGAGGCAGAATCTACTAGATCCCAGGTGATCCATGGGTTTGCTGAGGATGGGGGTAAGGACAGGCAAGTGTGTCCCTCCAGCTGGTGACACTAACAGATGGGTATTCACCTTGTGAAGGGAATTTGTACAGGAAATCACTATTTATCAAACATTGATCAGGAAGGCATTCTTCTTTGCTCAAAAGAATTCCCCAGGAATGCCCAGCTCACTCTTGTGCATCTGAAGTCAAATGCAATTCTCCTCCTGAAAAGAATGAATTGAGGTCTGCAGGACTGTCCCCGCCACATCAAGCAAGGTGGATCTGCACCTTGCTTGGGCCTGGGGTCTTCCCGGTTTGGGCAGTGAAGAGACAGTTGCAGCCAAGTCTCAGGAGGTCTTGGGGAGGCAGCCTGTACCCCCATTAGCTACTCTGCATCCAGATGTGCAGGCCTCAGCCACGGGCACTCCTGCTAATTCTTCCTTCCTTCCTTCTTTCTTTCACTCACAAAATATTGATTCAGGTCCCATGGTAGACTGAATTCTGTGCTAATGCTTGGGGCTTGCTGGTGACCTGGGGACAAGGCCCAGGATCCCCCTCGGCGAACAGGCAGAAGATGGATGTCCAACACTTTTCTTGTAGAGTAATGCCACAGGCCAAGCCTAGCTTTGGGTGCTATGGGACCTTCCGGCACAGATGTAGATCCTGACATAGGGAAGCTGAGAGAGAAACCTCTGTGGAGTGTGAAGGTCAAAGGTCATTCCCATACAGTGCTGAAGGCTTGGGAGAGGAGTCGTGCCTTGGAGCGAAGCCTGTGAAGAAGGTACTTGGAAAGGGTGAGCTCCCCAGCTGGAGGTGGGAAATGAGGAATGGGCCTCACAGGGGGTGGAACAGTCCCAGGAGGGGCGGGGACATGAGGAGAAAAGAGAAGGTGGTGGAGTTGGGCGGACACCACCCAGAGATTGAGGGAGGGGATGAGTTGGTGGCGTCAGAGTGGGTTGTAGGGACTGAAGCAGGAGGCACCTGCCTGGGTTCTCCTGCCCTGGGGGGCGATTCCATTCCTGCAGGGGTGGCCTCCTGCTCGTGTGTGCTCTGATGGGTGTTTCCGACGAGCCTGGTTGCAATGCTGGACGCCTTCTCTTGCAGCCCCTGGTTCTCTGTTGCGTCATTATTGCTGGTCTTCCCAAGTCCATCACTAGGTAGTGGCCAGTTCCCGAGGCAGGTGCTTCCTTGTTAAACCACAGGATAAAAATTCCAATGTCAAGCCAGGCGCGGTGGCGCACGCCTGTAATCCCAGCACTTTGGGAGGCTGAGGCAGGAGGATCGCGAGTTCAAAGCCAGCCTCGGCAATGGTGAGGCACCTAGCAACTTAGTGAGACCCTGTCTCTAATAAAATACAAAAAAGGACTGGGGATGTGGCCCAGTGGTCAAGTGCCCCTGAGTTCAATCCCTAGTACCAAAAAAAAAAAAAAAAAAAAAAGTTCCAATGTCAGGTCTTGGCATTTTGGGCCTCTCTGCTCCAGTTGCCCTAGGTAGGCTTCCTTAGCCTTTCTTATAGATGGCTGCTCCTATAGGATGACAAGCCACCTTCTCCCTGGGGAGGAGCAGACCACACATGTCCACCCTTATTTTTCCCAGTATTCTACCTACATCTCTCTGATATTTTGAACCCAGTTGTTGAGACCCACATGGAATTTCAGATACATCATGAACACCCTCTGTCTTCTGAGCTCGGCCTGTAGGTATTGCCTTACAATGTCTTTTGTGTTGCTGCTTTGATCCCCAGCTGGGTGGAGCCATGGACCTTATAGGGCACTGTGTACTTTAGTGGGATCTCAATGGAGAACTTGCAGATCACTGAACTGGTGCATGTTTTTTTCAGAGATTGTGTGGGATTGTGCCTCTGTCCCACTCCTCACTTAAATTAAGAGAGAAAAAAAAAAAAAAGTGGCTCAGAGCATTTCATTGTCAGCTGGCATTGCATTTGAGGCCCCTCACTTCTGGGCCCTTCCCTAACTTTCCAGCTTCATCTCATGCAACGTTCTCCCATCCCCTGCACCTCTCCCTCCTCAGTGCTACCTCTTTCTATGTCATTTATCACTCCTCGGCTATGCCAGGCCTTTGAGTTGGCCACACTTTTGCATATGCTACTTCCTTGTCTTAGAAAATCAACCACTTGTTGTTGTTCTTCCTACCCTGTGGCTGTCCCCAGAAAACTCTTATTCATCCTTCACAACCCAGATGAAAATTCACCTCACCACAAATGCTATTACTCTGGGCAAATTAGACCACTTCAGCTGAACTTTCTTATCTCCGTTATTCATGATGACTCTGACCATGCTCTTATCTCTCTGTTTAAATGTCTGCCCTTCTTGTCTCTTTTGATTCTTAGTAGGTCCTCCTTGCCAATATTAATATCTGTATGTCTCTGGAGTAGTGCCCGTCAGGCAGCTGAGGGCTACATGAACTAGGTATTTATTTGTATGTTCTTAGGAACAAGTGGAAGAAACTCGGAAATTAGTCCTGCACCCCACAGAACACTCCTATTAAAGTAGAAATAGCGACAAAGCCTGTCTGCAGGTCGGTGGCACGTACAGCAGAGAGCCGCTTCCGAGGACTTACTCAGTCACAGCCCATCAACAATTTTTAAGATAACACGTTGACATCTGTGTGTTTAAGATTCTGATAGAAAAGATCCTAGAGGAAGCAACATGCAAGCAGAAGCCAGTCTGTCCCACACGTCACTGGGTGTCAGTGGAGACACAGAGAGGAGACGGTTGGTGGAGGGGAGTGTCTTGCTTGTGTCGAAGCCCTGTCCCCACTTGGAGGCTCTGATGCACTCTGGTTAGAACCTGCCTAAGCCTCTGCACGGGACCAGAAGGAAGCCTGAGCGTGGGAGAATGGTGGGCGCTTAGCTGGAAGCAAAGAAAACAGAGCCTGTCATGGAGCCGGCTGCACGGCCATTGCAGGTCACAGCCTGACTTCGGGTCTTGCCCTGCACAGGACAGTCAAGGCCTGAGGCTCTTGCAACCCCTGTTTGCAGCAGGCTGGGCCCACAAGACCCTGGTTAGTGAGGCTGGCAAAGCTTAGGAGATTCCTGGACCCTGCCCTTCCTTGGTTGACAGCCGGGAGGGACCCACCGCCTTTTTCCAAACCATTTATTGCCACTTACCACGGGCTTGGTTTACATCTGCTGCTGAGAGCAGAGCGATCCCAATTTGGAAGCCGTGGAGGCCGTTTTTCACCCACATTGACATAAGCCATGACTCTCGAAGCTGATGACACACTCGAGATAAGGTCAAACGCTCAACAGAAAGGGACATTTGTTGCTGTTGCTTCATTCCTGTTTGCAAAAGAAGCTGCAGACGCTAATGGCTGCTGGGATGTGTGGTCTTGTTTCCAGGGGGCATAGGCCTCTCCGTCCACACACAGGGTGCCACTCATCCCACCACCCACCACATCAGGGCAGAAGCCCCCAGATTCTAGTCTACAAAAGGGCTTGTGCCCAACTTGGGCAGGGGAGCTCCTGGAAGCCTCAATTTCTAAGCTGAGCTAGGGGTTCTGGGGCCTGGAGTGGCTGCATGAGGAAGCCAGGCCCTGTCTTGGTGGGGTGGGGGTCCCCTTCCTCTGCCCACTTTCATCTCCTTTTGCTCTCAGACTTGGAGACCTGAAAGAAGGACTGACTTGGCCAGAAAGCAGGTGCCCTAAGAAATAGGAGTGGCAATGGGCAAACAGGGAAGCATTTGTAGGATTTTTCTGGGAAATAAAGTAGAGCAAAGGGTAGCCTCTCTCATTCCACTTGAGTTAAGACAAAGTCCTCAGGAGATTGCACCCCACCCCTCCCCCATCTAGGTATGCATTTCTTCCCTGGAACTTGGGTGGAGAGATGTCATGTGATTCTGCTAAATCAAGTTAGCTCTCCCTACAATTGTGGATGCTCAGGTATCCTAGGAGTACCCCTGAAGACTTAATAGGGGTGTCCCTGGTCCTCTGCCCATTGTGATCCCCACTGTGGTGTCTATTGCCCCAGCCCACACAGTTGCCTTGAAGGTGAAGTTTCCGCTCCACAGCATCCAGCTGTGGCCCTAGCTGTGGCCTCCACAGTGTCTTGTCATCCTGGGTGCTGTATGAGAGTGGGGTGTGTCTTGACACCCTCAGCCTCCTCCAAGATCACCCCCTCCCTCCTATACTTGGTTGGGCTGCTTTGACTTCTCAACTTCAGGGAGTGTTCTAGGGCAGTCCAGCCTAATGGGTCCAAGCTCTGAAGGTATTTCTATACCTGCCTGGTGAAGGCCTTGGGGAGCTGAGGGTTGCTATCAAGGGATCAGTTCTTTAAACACAATTCTGTGCTGTGTAGGGTTGGGGTGCAGTGAAGGCTTTTCTCCCTTGGTTAACCCAGAGTAGCCCATGACAAGGCAGAGAGAGATTCATTTATGGGTTTCACCTGAGTTCCAGCCTTGCCGTCTTGGACCCTTCCAGACAGACCACATTCAGACAGACGTGAGTGGACAGTCCCAAGGGTGAACTCCTGACTGCAGGAGGGCCACTCCCTGGATGTCCCTCCTTAGAAACAGATGGGATCCTTCAGCAGGCCCGAGGGCTTGGGGTCCAGGGAAGGCTCCCACGTGCCACTTCTCTTCGTACGTCAGGCTCCTTCTACCACGAGCCAGGGATGCATGTCTGGGTCCCGAGTGAGGCTCCTCTGTCTCCCTTCTTGGGGTGTGGGCTCACCCAGGGTGAGTGCTCCTACTGTACCTGTGTGGCACGTGCCACTGTGAGGTCCAGGTCTGGCTTTACGATTGCCGGGCAGAGGGCTGGTTTGTGCAGCTCTTCCTCTCAAAGGGGGCTATCAGAAGGTTGCCCCCATGGCTCGGGGTACTCCTGAGTGTGGAACGTTTGGAGAAGAGTTTCCGTGGGGGTGAGCGCCTGCCTGGATGCCGATCACATGGAACCTGATGGATCTGGCCACCCTGAGTGGGAGCTTTGCCTCCCTTCTACTCTGGGCACAAGAACTTTGTAAAGAAAACTTATTTTTGCCCAAGATACGTGCTCCCCACTAGAAGGTTTTTTTTTTTAATGTTTTTTTATTATTATTATTATTATTATTTTTTTGGTACCGGGGGTTGAACTCAGGAGCACTCGACCACTGGGTCACATCCCCAGCCCTTTTTTGCATTTTATTAGAGACAGGGTCTCACTGAGTTGCTAAGTGCCTCGCCATTGCTGAGGCTGGCTTTGAACTCGCAATCCTCCTGCCTCCGCCTCCCAAGTGCTGGGATTTCAGTGCGCCACCGCGCCCGGCTTTGTATTTTTTAAACCTTTATTTTACTTATTTATATTCATGTGTTGCTGAGGATCGAACCCAGTGCCTCATTTGCTAGCAAGTGCTCTACCACTGTGCTACAGCCCTAGCCCTAGAATTTTTTTTTAAATATCATTTTCCTGCTCCCCCATTCAGAAATCTTTTATCCATACAGTATAGATAAGTCGTGATTTATCCTCAGAGTCTGTTATGTTGACGGTCATCACAGAGCACTCCCTGTCTTCTCATCAATGGGAAAATTCCGGACAGGGACAAGCCAGGCACAACCCTGGGGCCCTTGAAAATGCTGGCTCTGGAAACATTTTTTGGGTGAATAAGTGATGGTACCCCGGGCTCCTGGCTCCTGGCGGGTTCTTTGCCCACTGCCTCCCATTCTTCCCTGCCTACCGGGGTCCTTCCTGCTGGCACAGGCAGATAGTGCATGAGCTCCTCTGGCCTCCCATCTTCCAGAAGGATGGCTTGGCTGCTGTGTGTCATTGTGACATTTTGTAGGTTGAGCTGTAAAGGTCTCTAGAAAAAGACGTTTCCAGCAGTATTAGGGAGGAGAGGAGGCTGGCCAGGTCTGGCCGGTGGCACGCTGCTCCGCTATGTTTTCCCTGAGATTTCCCAAAAGGCTGCTGGGATCAACTCTTCCATGGATACTGCCTCCGTCCTGAGATATTTCACCAGATGTCCAGCCTGGGATCTCCCAGATACTGCATCAAGGGCCCCACGGAGGTGCCTGTCATGTGGGGGAGAGTCTCTGCTCACTGAACGTCACTGCCAGTGGGATGTGCCTCCTAGGGGTTAGCAGAGCGGGACGCAGGTTGTGCCAAACAGAAAGGAGAGGAGAGAATCCTGCTAAGTTGCTTTCTTCTTTACTTTGATCGTTAGTTCACTTGTCCTTAGGATAAGCTGGAAGTTATAAAATAAAAAAAAAAAAAAATGCTGGGGACTGCTCTCTCTTTTAATAAGCTCTCCAACTGAAAGGGTTTGGAGGAGAAGAAAGGAGGTCTGAGTTGGAGTTAGCGCAGTGGCAGCAAAGGAAACTCTTCAAGGGTCAGAATAGGGGTGGCTGGCTGCTGCAGAAGCGCTTCTGTGCCAGACAGCAGGCCATTGCGCTTTTGCTCTCTAAAGGGACAGGCCCCGGGGTTAAGGTCAGGATCTCACGTGTACCGAGGCTGCGGCCTGCCCTGGCCCTTGCCCCAGTCCCTGCTTGCTGTGGCCGGCTCGCCAGCCAGGCCCACTGAGAAAGAATCTCATATTCTGCAGTGGGGCTGGAAATTCAGCCTTCCTGGGGTCTGAGGGTGCTTTTTGTCCCAAACCCACTAGGGCCTTGAGGGTCCTCTGCAGCTTTAAGAAACACCCAGAGGTTCCCAAAGACAGGGCAGGAGGAGGCAGGCAGGTCTGTGTGCATTCTGGAGGATTCTTATCAAAGTCCAGGGCAGCTGCCGCCCCCTGCCCTCGCCGTCCTCCACGCTTACACTCAGGCCATGCCCAGTACCCATGGGGGTGCTGGAGCCTGGGAGAATCCTTCCCATGTCAGAATAAGCAGAAATCCCTATTTGAGAGCTTTCTGAGTCTTCTCAACAGAGCACTCTATGAACCTCTTGCGCTGCACGTCCTTGAGCACTAGCAGTATTACTATTCATTCACTAGGGACCCAGTCTTGCCTGTAGACAGCACCTGCTGGGGCCTGGGAAGTCTCCCGTGACCAGAGCTAGAAGCAGCATTCCCAGCCATTGGCCACCCTGGGCACTTGTGCAGGTGCTTACCTGCAGGTCTGGAATGCCCAACTCCTGTAGCCTCCTCTCTGCCCAATTTTTTCCCCCCGAGGAATTCCAAAACACAGGACCACAGGGTGTCTCACCTCTCTCTGATCCCACGCACAAAAGGCGGCCCCTTGCCACCCCTCAGCTATTCCAGAAGTCTCAACTTGGAACTGCTTCTGTTCAGGCGGGGTGCGCCTTGTCCTCTTAATTTTAGAGTAAAATTGAAGGTGGGGGTGTGAAGAAATATGGGAAAAAAAAAAACACAAATTCACTTAGAAACTGAATCTTCCACCAAACTTTCCCTTATTCCAATTGCAACTCCCTGTCCCCCTTTATCAAGCTGTCTTAGAATATAATTGTCTCTCAAACTGCTGGCACCGTAACCTTAAACCTTGTAATTGTGCCCCAGGACACATCAGTATTAATTTAGCTGATGTGGCATATCTTATAAATCCTAAGTTCTCCTTCTAGCCTCTACTTTGGTTAAGGATTTCCCCTCCCCCCAACCCCACCCCCCCAAAAAAATGCACACCAGGAGAGATGGGGCAAGTATGTGTGGATTGTGCTCTGTGGTTCTCAGCTGTCTGGAGGAGGCTGGAGACAGGAGGCCGGGGCAAGGCTTAGCTTTCCTGACTTTGCAGGGGGGAAGGGGCTAGCTCTACTTGTATCACCCTGATAGGTCTCAGCCATGCCTATGCTCTTGGGAATCCAAGCCCCTGCCTCAGGGAGCCCCAAGGCTCTGATGGGTGTCATCCAGAACTCTCAAGGAAACCAGAAGGAAACCACAAATCCACTGGGGCGGGGAGGTGGGGACAGAAAGATTTTGCGGTTGAATCTAAAATACAAAGAGAGGGTAGGAGCAGCTGCCACAGGGATTTCATTAAGTAGACCACAAAATTTAGCCTTAAGAAGTTTGTGCCCATGTTCTGACAATGCAAAACACCATCTCAAGGGTAGTATGGCAGTAAAAAAAAAAAAGGGGGGGGGTGCGGAGGCCTGAGATGCAAAATTGATGCCCTGAATAGGGCTGGGCAGTAATTACCTCCAAGGTTATCTGGTTACCTGGTGTGGGTAACCACTAAACGCCACCACTTCCAAAGAGAACCCAGGACATGGCACTTTCTGAACCAGCCCTCTGGGTTTCTGTGTGATTTCCAGTTTTTCCAGGATGTCTCTGTTCTTATATCAGAGAACTTCTCTTAAGTGAGCTAAAATTAAACTCCCAAACAAAAGAGTTCTAAGTGCTGTTTTATTTCTAGAGATGAAAATTGCACCAGAGTAACTTCTTTATTTGACTACATTACATTACAGTAGAGGGAACGAAGGAGAGGACTGTGATACAAAATAGTAATTAACTGTTTTTTTCTCTGTCCTGAAAATTAGTGCATAGTTAGATCAAAATATGACAGGGTGCATGCTCGTTTAATTTTTAAATTGCTTGGTCACTTCAGATAAAACCATTGCAGTGGGAACATAAGATTGCATACATGCTAAATAATGACATTTTGGAACTACTTTGGTGGTATTTGGGTGGCACAGTATGAAAACATTAGTTCATTTATCTGGTCAGCAAGCATCTACGACACACATTAGGTGAGGCTCTCTCTGGAGAGCAGTAATATTCGTGAAGGAGTCATGCCAGTCTGAGGTGTCGAATAAGGGAAGCAATTCAGAGATGAACCCTCAGGGTCAAACAGTTCAACTAACATTTATTTCTCCATTCATTCAGCACCTGTGCGGGGAACTTCATCTCCACGCGCAGGTTCCTGCTTGTGTTAGTCAGCCTAAGCTGGTCATCACTGTGGACAAAATACCTGACTAGAACAACCTAGAGGAGGAAAAGTTTATTTTGGCCCATGTTTTTAGAGGTTTAGTCCATGGTGGGCCGAACTTCATGGCTTTGGGTCAAAGGTGAGGTAGAACATCATGGCAGAAGGGTGTGGCAGAGGGAAGCAGATCTGCTCACGGTATCCAGGAAGCAGAGGGAGAGAAAGGGGAAGGGGCCATGGAGGAGCTACATCCTTTCAGGGTACACCCCCTGTGACCCACCTCCTCCAGCCACTCCAGTCTGCCTACAGTTGCCACCTAGTCAGTCCAGTTAAACTAAGATGGACCCATTAGTTCAGAGCTCTCAGAGCTAAGCATTTCACCTCTGCACATTCCTGCATCAACACAAGAGCTTTGGTGGGACACCGCATATCCAAACCATCACACTGCTCGCAGTTTATTAGGAAGGAGCAAATACCAGGATAAAAAACTCAGAGGAAGTCACATGATAAGCCCAAGCAAAGGCATCAAGACAGAGGGTCCAATGCATTTATTCATATGCTCACTCATTAATTCATTCATCCCAGAGATTTTATTGAAGACCTAATGTGCATCAGGGATATGATAATGAGCAAAAATGGACTTGATTCCTGACTTCATGGGGGCTCTCAGAGCCTCTGTCAGGGACTTGGACCTAGTGCAGGTACAATCAGGTGGGAATCAGCGCTTATTGGGGAACCACATGCCAAGCAGAGGGAATAGCAAGTGCAAAGGCCCTGTGGTACATATGAGGACTAGAAGGTGGGCAGTGGGGCTGGGAGCACAGAGTAAGGAAAAGCTGTGGGCTGGGCTGGAGGGAGTGGTTGAGATGAAATCATGTAAGCCTTGTTGTCTCTATCTCCAAAGCAGTGAGTGGCCATTGTGCAATGTGAAGACTTATTTAAGGGGTCAAGTTGGAAAAGTGCAAGCCTGGCTCTTTTGTGGTGTTGGACAGGGCAGTGGTGGAGGTGATAGAGAGAAAGCAGGTGTGAACCACTTAGGAGAGGGCAGCTTTTAGCTCAGAGGTAGGCACTGAGTAAGAGTGAGCCGGGGGCTGGGGTTGTGGCTCAGCGGTAGAGCACTCGCCTAGCACGTGCACGGCCCGGGTTCGATCCTCAGCACCACGTAAAAATAAAGGCATTGTGTACAACTAAAAATAAATAAATAAATAAATATTTTTTAAAAATAGAGTGATCCAGGAGAGCTGGGTGGGGACAGGAGGAGCAGGCCAGGGGAGGTGGGAATACGGCACCTCTTCCATCAGGTCAGCCATGAGCTGACTTCTACTGAGGTCACTGCAGGAGCGGATGAAGCCCACGAGAAAATTTTAATACACAGGACACCCTTGGTTTTCTCAAGAACTTTCCTTAAAATACTTTGATTTCCTCCCTTCTATATTAGAGGATACTCACATTTTCTGGAGCCAGTCCAACAGGTGTGCTCACCTATTGCCTGCTTATCATCATGTATCTGTACAAATTGGGTAATTGCATGTACAAATGGGCGGCTAGGTGTCTGACTACGATAGGTGTACGTGTGGGTATGTAATCACTAGATTTGCATTCGCAAATGCTCATTTTCTTAAACAACCTCATTCTCACCTCCACTTCTCTGCTGTCCTCCTACCCACCAACACAAGCACATCCAGGTGTTTGACTGGGCCAGGTGTACCCCTATAAGGTGGTTCAACTGCAGAGGAAGCTCCTTTTCAAAGTCCCTGCCCCATGTCCCTGACACACCCCATCCCATCAAGAGAAAGGAAAAGAGCAACACCTCCCCATCTTCCATAGCTAGTCATTGTTTGCTCTGCCTGTAAATAGTAAAGTCTCGAAATTACACCTGAGGGTCATTTCCCTACTCCCAGATCAGCCTCCTGTTCCCAAGAGAAAGTCCCCAGTAGAGAATTGACTTGCTGTCACCTGGAGGGAGCCCTGGCTTTGGAGTCATGCACCTCTGGTTCCATCTCAGCTTAATCACCATGAGCTCTGCCACTCCTGAAAATAAAGGCAGCACCTGTTGCAGGGTTTAGGGTCTGGTGTGGAGTTGGCTGACAGTGTGACCGTGATCTGCACTGATGCATGTGTGCTTCATGACATGGCACCTAATGAGGTTCGAGTCTTAGGGCTTTTCTTATACACGGAAGAGACAAACCTTAGGTGGACACTCATTGCTGCCAATTCTCATGTCATCTGTGCTCCAGTATTAATAAAAATGATTTAAAAAGGAGTGGATATGGGATATGTGGGTTTTTTTTTTTTTTTTTTTTTTTTTTTTTTTTTTTTTGGTACTGGGGATTGAACTCAGGGGCACTTGACTGCTGGGCCACATCCCCAGCCCTTTTTGAATTTTATTAGAGACAGGGTCTCACTGAGTTGCTAAGTGCCTTGCCATTGCTGAGGCTGGCTTTGAACTCACGATTCTCCTGCCTCAGCCTCCCAAGTGCTGGGATTACAGGCGTGTGCCACTGCACCTGGCTGGGATATGTGCTTTTTGACTCTCCAATTAGGTAGTGTAAAACAAATTGTCACTTTGGATACCATAAAAGAAGTAACTAAAACATAGAAGTGCCAGGATTTTTTTTTTCCTTTAAGTTTGTGGCACCTACAGTAAAATACCCAAGACACACTTTTGGTTTGGGGTGGTGGATTGTAGTTAATGTTAAAATCCAGTCAAGACATAGTGTTGGACCTGAATGTATCAAAGTGCATCCCCAGGGGGAAGATGGTCAGGGTCACCTGGACCTTTGATTTATCTGTCTGAGGGTGCCACCAGGAAACCTTTGCTGGGACAAATTCATATGTTTCTTGCCGAAGGATATCATTGGTTGAATTTCTGCACTATGTTCTTTTCTGACAACAAGTTTGGCTTCTGCCATGACAAAATGCCTCCTTAATAGTCACGCACCTCTATAGTCTGCTGAGTTTCAGATGCAATAAAAGAGCCACTTTTCTTATCATTTTTGTGTAGTAAGGACTTTTTTATTACTTTCATGCAGGAAAAGTTTTGTTTGGAATGTAAGACTTAGGATAACTAGGACACTTACATTTTTTGTTTTCATTATGATTTTTAAAAATTAATAGACTTGGACTTTTAAGAGCAGTTTTAAATTCATAGAAAAGCAGAGCGGAAGGTACAAAAGTGTCCCATGTGCTGTCTGTCTCTACGTGGGATCAACATCACTCACTAGCAACACCAGCACAGGGGTACAGTTGTCACAGCTGAGGACCTTACATTGACATCCCATTATCACTTTCCAGCCTGTAGTTAACATTAGGGTTCACTCTTGGTCTACAGCCTATATGTTTTGTCAAATGTATATGATATCATTGTCATATATCTAGAATAGTTCCATTACCTTAAAAATTTTCTCTGCTTTGTATTTTATTTCATTCTTAAAAACAACTTCCATCAAACAAGAAAAACAAATGCTGATCACAAAAAATTGCGTTTTTTTAAAATTTTTTTTATTCAGGCAGAGGGATGCTGGGCAGTTCTCCCCATTCCTACCCAATAGGATGCTTCTGTTTGTAGAAGAGAATTTGAACTGACAGATTTCTTCCAAATAAGGTTTTGTACGACCTATGTTCTCGTGTCTATAAAATAACAAGTTTGAAAGGAAATGTCCTACTTGACTCATATTTTCTGTAGCCATTTGAAGCTCTAGAAGTTTGTGGTTTACTTTTACTTTGGGCAATTTCTTCAGATTTATCTCCTCCATCCATCTTTGACTTAGAAGCTTGATGTGGACCTGCTAATGGTTACAGAGTAGCACATTCAGGGAGGAGAGTATGCAAACAGGTCCAGGGGACAAGAGGACCTTTCACAGATATGTTCTGCCTCCTGCTATGGGGAGGGGTATTTAAAAAAAAAAAAAAAAAAAAGCCCAGGACTCATGCCTACTAAACAAGTGACCTATGACTGAGCTACACCCTCAAACCCTCAAGGGCTGTTTTTATTTATTTATTTTGGTACTAGGGATTAAACCCAGAGGCATGTAATCATTGAGCCACATTCCTAGCCTCCCCAACCTTTTTAAAAATTTTTGAGACAGTTCTCACTAACTTACTTAGGGCCTCGCTAAGTTGCTGAGGCTGGCTTTTGAATTGAGGGCTGTATTTTAAAGGGTACCCTGACCTTAGGGGTGACTAGGAACCTCAGCTTTCTTGTAAGCCTGCTCCTTACACCCAAGCTTCTTCCCTGAACCCAGCATTCCCCATTGGTTTTCCTACTTCTCAGGGCCCCATGGTTGAAACCCTGAGCATTTATTCCTCACTAGAACTTGTTACTTTGGGGCTTGGATAATAGGGACATGGCTGACAATGGTGGCTTGTGACTCCCAGTGGTAAGAAGGATGGTCCCTGTCCTCTTAAGTCTTATAATACATTAACATAGGATGTTCACAGGGACTAAATCCATGCTTTGTCTTTTAAGCGGGAGGGTTTGATGGAAAGAATTCTCACTGGCTTGAGGATTCTGCAGCTAGCCTCATCCCTTGTCTGTCAAACAAAACTATGTACAACAAAGTTTCAAAAAACTAAACACACACACACACACACACACACACACATGCATACAAACACACATGAGTACATGCAAAACTGGTGAAATCTGATGAAAACTTCTGGGTTGTAGCACTATCAGTGCCTTGGTTGTAGTATTGCATCCTTAAGCTTGCTGTTACCACTAGGGGAAAACTGTGAATTGATCCTTACAACTTCATGTAGATCTACAGTTGTCTGAAAACAAAAATTAAAAAACAAAAAGAAAAAAAAATCAAATCAGTTTTTAATTCTTGGTTGCACATTATCATATTTACCCTTTAAATTTTGGCATTCTGTGTGTTCTTGATTAATATGCCTCATTCATTTAAAAGTTAGTAGACTTTTGTTAATTTGGTTGCAGTGTTAGAAGCCAAATTCAGCAATATGACCTCATATTTATTGTAGGGCATTAGGGCTTGGGAGAGGGGGTTGGAGAAGACCCTCACCTTTATAAGAGTGTAACCAGTGTCCAGAAATAAGTGGAGGGAGAGAGGGAGAGAGAAAACACTCCACAGGAGAGAATGAGCGATTGGTTCTCAGTGTGAATTTAGGAACTTAGAAAATAGACCAAGTCCAGGATGTTAGAAAGTACACACAAAATAGCAAGTGATTTTAAAAATTCATATTTTAGCACTTTTCTTAATTTTTTTCCCTCTGAAAAACTCAGTAGATTTTTAGGAATTTGCAAAGACAGCGCCTACAGGTCCTGTGCAATTTCTCTGGCTTCCTCAACTGCTTGCATCTAACATAACTGCAGTTTAATAGCAAAACCAGGAAGTCGACATTTACTTTCTTTATACAGGTTGTTACATGAATTACCTGTTCATGTCCTTTTGTTGCTGGCCAGGGGCCTACAGTATGGATATACCACAGTTCTTCTAACCATGCACTTATTGTGGAATATTTTGGTTTGTTTGCAGCTTTTGACTATTATTGATGAAACTTTTATGAACAACAGTGTACAGGTGCTTGTATAGATAGAAGTTTTTATTTCTCTAAGACAAACCCTCAGAAGTGCGATTGCTGGGTTATATGGCAAGTGTATTTTCTTTTTTTTAAGAAATTACCTGTTTTCCAGAGTGGCTATACCATTTTACATTTGTACCAGCAATATGTGTGAGATCATTTCTTTGCAACTTTGCCAGCATCTGGTCTTATCATTATTTTTTATCCAAACAGTTCTAACAAAACAGTTATACTAGGTATATAGAGGTATATCATCATGATTTTGATTTGTATTTCCCTAATGGCTAGTGACAATGAACATTTTTTTATGTGCTTATTTGCCACTGGTGTATCCTTTTTCAGTAAAATGTCTGACCATGTCTTTTGCCAATTTTCTAATTATCATCGTCATCATCATTATGCTTATCCATATTTTACTGTTGAGTTTTGAGAGTTTTCTATATGTGCTAGACATGAGTCTTTTGTCAGATGTATGGCTAGCAAATGTTTTCTCCCAGTCTGCAACTTGTCCTTTCATCTCTTTGCAGGGTCTCCTGCAGAGCAAACATCTTAATTGTGATGAGATCTGATTTACTGCTTTTTCTTTTGTTAAACTGCGCTTCTGTGTCATATGTAAAAACAATTGGACATGGTCTAGGTCCCATGATTTTCTTCCTATATACACTTCATAAAAACAGGTTTCAGTTTTACATTTAAATCTGTGATCCTTTTTTTTTTTTTTTTTTTTGCATAATGTATGAGGTTTAGGTTGAGACTCCTTTTCTGCTTATGGATATCTAGTTGTTCCACCACCAGTTGTTGAAAAAATTTAACACTTTCTCCAATAAATGGCTTTTGCATCTTTGTAAAAAATAAGTTGGCCATTCCTGAATGGGGCTACTTCTGGGCTGTCTGTTTTCCGTCCATTGATCTATGTATCTTGATCATTAAGAATGAGA
This sequence comes from Tamias sibiricus, assembly GCA_025594165.1. NCBI lineage: Eukaryota > Metazoa > Chordata > Mammalia > Rodentia > Sciuridae > Tamias > Tamias sibiricus. The sequence continues at coordinate 41,494,884 of CM046672.1, forward strand.
TAAGAGAACTCTGTGAAGCACCTTGTTCCCCCACCCCCACCCCATGCCTGTGGCTTCCACTAAGAGCAGATGTGCCCGGAAGTGTGCGAAGGAAGTGTGTGAAGTACCTCCTGGGGTCTGCCCTGCACGTGAGCGTATGTGAGGAACTTCCCAAACTGCTTTTTTCTCCTGCAGTCCCCAGACACTGCTGGTTTTGGTGTCTCTTTTCGTCCTTCCCTTGCTTACGCATGTTCTCAGATTAAAGTGGGATTTTCTAAAACAGATTTTTCTATTGTGGGGTAAAAACGGTAAGTAAACAGAATTATCATAACAATTTAAATAGTAATAAAATATGTTCTTCTGTTTCTATTCAGAGAGGGGGAAAGGTAACTAGAGAAGATGAAAGGAAGAGCTAGATTTGTGGGTGGTAGGTGTGTGTTTTTTTTTTTTCTTCTTCAATAATAGGTACAGAGTTTTAGTAAAGGACTTCAAGGCAAAAGGAAAAAAATAGCATATACTGTTATGGGGTTATTTTTATCTTTCATTTTTATGACAACTTATTTGTACTTAAGAGAATCTTTCCAAAGAGTTAGAAGCATCATTAAATAAAGACTGTGAAATGTGCAATATGGCTTATTTATTTAAATGTTAATTGGTCCAACGAACACTTCTAATTAGCTCTATATTTGCTTAGCAAAAAGTTTTACAAATTCCAATTGTGAAAAGCAGCTATTTTGAGCTGGTAAGCATGTTGCAGCCTCAGCTATGATTTTTCTATAGTTCTCAGCCCTTGAAGGCACAATTTAATTTTTCATGTATGCATACTAGCAACGGTAAACACTTGCGAGTGTAAAGAACCTTCTTTAATTAGCTGCACAACAATTAAAGGATTCACAAACTAAATTGAACCCTGTCTCGGTGCTTACTAGCTGAATTCTACCACCTGTCACAACAGCACTTTGTTCAATCTGTTATGCAAAATCATTATAGCAATATAGCGGAGGGGGAAAAAAAGAGAAAACAGCAATTATTTCTTACTTTTCTCTTGAATGGGTTATTTTGGGTTATACTGATGTCAGGTTCATTGAAGCTAACCTTTTGAAATCTGTAACAGCATAATACTTCCAAGGCAGTCTGAGAATGGCTAGAAGACTATTTCGTTTTCCCTTTTTTGGAGGAAGTGGCACACATCCCTAAAGTGTGTCGGGGTCTCTGATCATTTGGAAAAAAAAAAAAAAAAAAAAAAAAAAAAAAAAACCCTGTCCTAACTCTTGCAGCCACTCTCTATTTTCCCCTTCTCACAAGGAACCCCGCTTGGCTCCACGGGCTCCTGTGTTGTAAAAACTTGCCAACCACTGTCGGCACGGATTTAAAGATGCAATACTCAAACCTCCTTTTCAAAGAACATACTGACTCATATTATTTCACCGAGAGATCCAATCCCTTACTGTGAAAATGTGTGTGGGTGTGTTGCTTTAAAAAAAATTTAAAAATTAGGTTTAAACTAAGCTGTTCTCCTGTAGACTAGGTTGGAGGGGAATGCGCACCCCTTTGCCATTTTCAGAGACAGTGGCTTTATTGTGAATCCCAAACCCCAAGCCTGACAGGGCAGACTTCTCCTCGTAGCCTGGGAATAAATGTTTACATTTGGTGTTGTCGTCCCCTGGCCTCTGGCAAGAATGCCCGTCACTCTGGGCTTTTGCACACAGACAGGGTGAGAAGCAGGGCTCTGTAGATGTGCACCTCTCCTGATGAGCTGCACTTTGAGCTGCTGCCTGGCAGTTGCTTAAAATGGCATCAATAACATATTGTTAGTCGCAGCCTCTGAAGCATATGTGATCTGGGCATTTCAGACGTTGGAGTGATTATCGACAAACAGCCGGGCTCATTGAGAGCGCCTGTATTTTCCAGCATTACAGTATTTTTTAGAAGTTGCCTCTTTACATCATTTCACGAAAATGAGCAAAGAAGACAAGGCAGCCCTTTGAAAATGTAAACTCCTTCCCTCAAAAATGCTGGGAGATGGAAAGTGAGAGCCAAAGGTCAAAGGCCGAGGAAGAATGTGCCTCTCTATTTTTCCTAGTTCCTAAGCAGAGAGGGAACTCTCAGAGTTTGGGCATTGGGGCCATCAGGGCTGTTTTCCATCGAATCCTGGGAGGAGAACTTGCAGAATATACATGTGTCTCTCTTGTTCTGCTCAAATCTAACACCTGAGCTGGCTCCAGGTTAGCACATGGAAATTGAAGCGAGGTATTGTTCAATTCACTGAAGAAGTTCAAGAAATGCATGCCCAATGCAAAGTTGCAGCCCCAGAGGGAAGCGATGCCTGCTGCTGCTGCAGCCCACCTGTTTGCCACTCAGCTGCATTTTTATTGCAAGAGATTTCTGGTGCTGGGTCTAGCCATCCTGTGATTGTCCCCCTTGCTTTCACTGCATACTGGAGGGACAGCAAATTCTGCACTAGGCTTTTAATGGGAGGTTATGGGGGCCATTAAGGACAGGATGGTGGCATAGTATGTTCTCATTGAACATCCACTGGTGACTGGAAATGGACTCTCCACCTGACTGAAGAACTCGTGGGACTTGAAGGGTGAATTCAGGCAACTTAGGTCTTTTCAGCCTTTGGCTTTCAGATTATTTAAAATCTCCTTACCATGATGTCCTCTTTGTCCTTTCCCACCCTCCTTGTGGATAGCCCTGTAAGGAAAGAGATAGGGTCTCACTGAGTGGCTAAGTGCCTCGCCATTGCTGAGGCTGGCTTTGAACTCACGATCCTCCTGGCTCAGCCTCCCAAGTGCTGGGATTACAGGCATGTGCCACCGAGCCTGGCCCAGAGTGTGGTCTTAAGGTAGCATTGCTGTATGCAAAGACCGCTTATTGTGTCCACAGACTTGACTCGAGGCACTCAGCCAGCCTTCCTGCCTTTTAGGGGCTTCCAGTCTGTTTGGGGAACCCAAACCCCCTAAGGAAACATGGCAGTAAGCCCTTCCCTTCACGGGTTAGAGGGATTTCGTGAAGTTATAAGGGGTTGGGGTCTTTAGTCCCCCCCCCATCCCGTATCCGGGATGGACCTCTTTTGTCCAGCAAAAGAGGCCAGAGAGGCCTACCCCAACCAAGAGACTAGATTGGGAAAGCGAAGGCCGCAGATATTCCCTCCCCCCACCTTTAGAAGGCCCAGGGAGTCCAGTCAGTGGGCGCTGGAACTCGTTTATTGAAAAGGTGCACAATGCTTTACAGTGAACATCAGCCAATCAGTAGGGCGGTTTCGGTTCTCACAGCCACGCCCCCTGCTTAGCCTCCATCCGGTAACGGGGCGTGGTAATGTGGCAAGCAGCCAGAAAGCCAGAGCTTTTCCATCCCCTTGGCAGACAGTGTCCGGAAGGTCCCGACAGAGGGAGACACTGGTTCCTTCCCTCCTGCTTGCCTGTCACTCTGGCTTCCTCAGCTGCAGGGTGGCAGGACACAATGGTGGCTTAGTGGCTAAGTGTCTGGAGCATGGAACCCACAGTTGGGGATTCAGTTCTGGCAATACCAGTTATTGGAAGTGTGACATCGGGCAAGTTCTTTAACCTCTCTCTGCCTCAGTTTCCTCAACTATAAAATGGGCACGGTCATTGTAGAATTATCTTATAGAGCTGTAAGAATTAAGTGAAAATGCTCGGGGTAGTATCAAGTGCACATTAAGGGTTATGGTAGTTTACTGTTATTGCCAGCTTTCAACTTGGAGTCTCCTAAGGATCTTGAAAGGAACCTAGGGAACCATTCCCCAGTTTCTGACTTCAGGAGTGACAGGTCTGAAGAGCCAGCAGACTGGTGCCTCCCTGGGAAAGCTTTCTCATGGTCGTGGGCCATTCAAATCTGTACTTCTCTCTTTGGCCTCTTGCCAGCCCTCCTTTTGGTATCTGCCTGTAGGTGTGGTGTTCTTGTCTAGAAGGTAGATTTTCAGAACTAAGATTATCAGAGTGTACCCAGAATGGTTTCCGCCTATGCTTTTTGCCCACTGGAAACTGGTACTCTCTTACTGGAGAAGATGTGAATGCCCTTGTCTAAGAGAAATCTCTAGTGCCGGGAGTTATCGAGCACTGATGTGCGTGTACAATGTGCAGGGCGTGTGGAAAGGGCACAGGGAATCTCAACTTATGAATTTATAACCTGATGGAGGCCCTGCAAAAAGGGACAAGGGGTCAGTCACAGTGAGTGCTGGGAGAGAGATAGCCCGAGGAAGACAGTAGGGGCCAAAATATGGAGTGTGTCTAAGGGATCAGGGAAGAATCTTGGAGCAGATGCCATGGGGCACGAGTCATAGTTGGCCATGGCCCCTAGGGGGTGGGGAATGGCCTCCCGGGAGGCAGACATTCTCTTTGAAATCTATACCCTTTTGCTGCAGGCCAACAGGGATCTGGGCCAGGAGACAACAGAATGAGGTTGGAGAGCTTGCTCTTGGGAAAGGATCAGTAGGGCTATAAATACCTGAGATCGGAAATGCATATTTTAACTCCCAGCACTGAGAAAACTTGAATTATCTAGTGGTGATGGGGGTCAGCTCCCAGCCCTGTATCTACAACAGGGAAAAGCTAGTTTTCCTTTCGAGGACTGAGTGATGGAACAGCTCAGCACATGACAGTGTTTGCTGAGCGACTCTGGGACAGCATTCAATGAATCAGGTTTGTCTAGTGAATGTGCTCATTTAAAGCAGGGCCACCAGAAGCTGTTGGTGGTTTCCCCTGGGGAGCTACTGTGTAAATGTGCTATCTGGTAGTGAACTTGGAATAGATGTTTGCCTCCTATGAAACCTATGAAAAGATGTCGCCAAAGAGAAGGTTCACAGAGCAGACAGAGGGCCTTCCTCAGCCCCTGTGGTCTTTTCTGTGGACACTGCCAGTCATCTTTATGAGAAGGGGTTTCACTTTGTGGAAATTGTTGCTTCTCTTGGACTTGTCACCTGACTCGCTTATAACCCAGGACCCAGCTGGAGCTACAGGACCAGGGAACGACCCTGTAACTCCATTCCTCTCCTCCTGAGCCTGTCCTGTCCTGTGAACACAGAAAACTCCACCGAGAGCATTTCTTCCTTTTAATTACTATATGCATTTTGCCAATCTTTCCTACTATTACATACAAGTTCATCTCGAAAAATTAGAAAATAGAGCTGAGTAGCAATTGTGAATGCCCAAACCGCCTCTGCTGTGCATCTTTCCAGTCTCTTTGTTGCATATATGATTTCTATTTCATTATTGTACCTAGAGTGGGGTTATGCTTCACATACCATTTTATAACTGGTCATTTGATGTAATAGATTCTCCTGTACCCTTATTAATGAATGCAAAAAATAAAATTGGATGTCTCTGTCATGATTTAGTTATTTTTAACCAAGTCCTCTGGGTGGAAATTTAGAGGGTTTCAGTGTGTGTGTGTGTGTGTGTGTGTGTGTGTGTGTGTGTTTTTCCCTCTCTGTCTTTTGATGTGGGGCCTGGGTTCCATGTCTTGAGCTCTCAAAAGGTGACTGGTCTTCCCTGTTCTGGGGACAGTCGTGGAATGAGTTGGGTTTTTGCTGATGTGGTAGGTGTTATGAATAGCTACCTTGGCCAACATATTCCCAGCTCTGAAGGCATCTCAGGTGTGTGCTTTTGGGTTGGAGGTGGGATAAGAGAAAGGTAGACTGCGCCCCCTTTCTGTGAGTGGGTGCTTGTATCTGTGCACATACACCTGCCTGCAGAGAGGTATCTCTATAGTTCTGTGTGTTCTTTACTCTGGAATCCTGGCAACGGCATACAGACCATAAAGATGGTGCAGAAGAGGGAGCATAACTGACCTCTCAAGGTCTTCACCTCCCCAACTATCTGGTGACCAGCATGGGTATTAAACATTCTCCTGTCCCGTTTTTGAATGTGTGCATGGTATCCAGTTAGACTGTGCCTGGGTGAGCCAATTTCCATGCCCCACCCTGCTCACTTTTTGTTTTGCCAGTTGCCACCCCCCTTCCATCGCCATCTCTGTCCTTGGAGCTCCATCTCTCCAACTCTCCATCTGTATTCCTTTTCTGTACCATGCTCTTTACTCCAGGTATTGAAAAGTTGTCACCCTCTTCTAATGCCATCAAAATCTTCTCCATCTCTGTGGAGAGCTGTGAGCTGCTCTCTGCCAATTTTAGCAGCTGGAAAGGGATACTGGTGAGGGCAGGGGAAAGACTCAAGGTGGCCTCATATCTGAGGTGCGATCTGCTTTTGCTTAATTTTCTTTTCTTTTTTGCAGCCACCCACCCACATCTTTCTATCTGTCCATCCATCGCAGCCATGTAGGAGGGTGTCCAGCATAGAGTAGTTGCTCAGTGAGTATTTGTTGCACGGATGAATGAACTAACAAATGAGGAAAAATCGCAGAAGTCAGAGGTTGTGAATGTGGAGGGCTTATTTCCTGCCAACAGTCTGCAACAGGTCTGCCTATGAGGATGAAATAACCCCCGCTGGCATAACTTTTATACCTTGTTCTGCTAAAGGGCATCTCAAGACTTCCTAATCGCGCAGCGCTCTCTTTTCTAATGGAGTTATCCTTGGGAGGCATCCTGCTTAATTTTCTCCTTCCGAGTTGAATCTCTGATTCGCGTCCCCCCCCCCACCCCCGCTTGGCAGCAGACTAGGAAGAAGGGCAATCTAGGTGTACTTTTATAAACGATACTTTGATGAACATCATTTCAGTGAAATCTTTGTACACATTCTTAATTATTTCCTTAGGTTTAATTGCTAGAAGTGGAATTGCCAGGTTAAAGGGAGGCACATTTAAAGATTTGAATACCTGTTGCCAAATGACTCTTCAGGCAGGGTATGTCAAATGATTTCCCCCTCACCACCACCCACATGCAAATTATGACAGTGCCCTTTTCTTTATACTCTTTGCTGAGTATTATTTAACAAAGTAATACCAATTTGATATGCAAAGTGTCTCCTTTTACTTTTTATTTCTTAAGCTTACTATATATGTCTGTCTACCTACCTACCTACATCTCTCTCTCTCTCTCTCTCTCTCTCTCTCTCTATATATATATATATATATATATATATTTTTTTTTTTTTTTTTTTTTTTGCCTGGGGGGTGGAGGTGGGTTACTGGGAATTGAATCTAGGAGCGTTCTGCCCCTGAGTCACATCCCCAGCCCTTCCTGTTTTAATTTTTTATTTTGTGATAGGGCCTTGCTAAGTTGCTTAGGGCCTTGCTATGTTGCCGAGACTGGCCTCAAACTTGCAATCCTCCTGCCTCAGTCTTCCGAGTCTCTGGGATTGCAGGAATGTGCCAGCACACCTATCTAAAGATACAGCTTTAATGGAATGTGTAATTCTTTGGTGAATTACCTGTTTATACCCTCTGTTTGATTTTCTTTTGGGTGTTTGATTTTTTTTTTTTAAATTGTAGGATCTCTTCATACATCAAAGCTATTAACCCTTTGTTTTATATACATCTTGTAATTGTTTCTTTCAAGTTTTACATTTGTCTTTTAATTTTACATGCCATTTTTTAAGGGATTTAAGTGATCAAATCTCTTAATCTATTCCTTTACTGTCTTTGGTGGTATGCTTTGAAAATAATATGCTACCCCATTATTAGATTAATACACTTCTGAAATCACCTTTTAATGCATCTGTGGTATTTAAAAATATAAATTTTTAATTCCTCAAGTATTTATTTTGTTGTATATTATCAGGGAAAAATTTTATATATGCACATCACATACATATACTATATTATTTGCTGTTGTGAACATTTTAAAGTTTTATATAGAATTTATATAGAGTATGGGAAATGTCATTTGGTTTTTGTATTTTAAATATACAGATAAAACAAGTTTATAAAAAACCACATCACAGAAATATCAAACAAAAGTGAGAATCTTATTTAAATATCCTATGTCCACCCCAGTTCCACTCTATTCACCAGAAATAATGATCGCCCATAGACTGGTGTATCTCCATACCTACATAAGTACACACAACTATAAAGGAGTTCTTGTTTTTTATGAACATGGGGATATCTTGCCTGAACTGGTTTGCTTCCAGCATTTGTATACATTTGTATATGTAAGAGTATGGAGATCTGTTTCTATTAAAATTGGACAAAATTCTACAACATAAATATACCATAACTAGTCAGGTATTTCCCAACTGATCAATGCTTGAATCATTTCCATTCTTTTTCCAATTAAAGAAATACTGCAATAAAAATACTGCAATAAAAATCTGGCATATACACCTGTAACTATTTTTGTAATGTGGGTACCTACAAATGACATTGTTGGATTGAAGGATATGCATGTTTAAATATCCCCGGGAATTGCAGAATTGCTTTCTAAAAAGGGTGCACTTGCTTGCATTTCTGTAGTGTGTGAGCGTGGTCAGTCTCCCACACCCTTACTCAAAATGTGCAAATAAAGCTTTTCAGTTCTGATGCACCAAGCCCTTTTTAATTTTATATGAATTTCCCTTAGTATTTTCATAATGATATATTTCCACTTACAATTATTCATATGGTTTCCTTTGTAAATGTCCCCTACATTGTTTTGTGCATATTAATGGATTACTTGTTGTTTTTTAAAAAAATTTAATTTGAAACAGGGTCTTGCTAAGTTGCTTAGGGTCTCACTAAGTTGCTGAGGCTGGCTTCGGATTTGCAATCCTCCTGCCTCAGCCTCTTGAGCCACTGGGATTAAAGGTGTGTGTCACCACGTCCAGCAAATTACTTGTTCTTTGCCTTAATGAAACTCTTTATGTATTAATATCCATTTGTGCACATGTGTGACAAAGAAATTTTAAGAAGTGTTATGTTGTCTTCTGACTAGTGGCTTTTTAGCCCTCTGTACCAAAGACTGGGGGACAATATTCTCCTACATTTTTGTCAATGACTTCTTAGTTTTAAAACTATTTTGTATGATGTATTTCATGTGGAGTATTTTTCTAAATGAATGGTCATTTTCCTGATACATATGCTAAGCAGTTCATTCCTTCACTATATATCTGAATCATCACCTTTATCAGTACCATATAGTCATTTTGAGGCTTCTCTTGTTGGCCCATTGACTTGTCTACTCCTATACAGTGTCACATTATTTCAATCATGAAGTATTTTGGTTTGATAGTGTATAGGTTCTCTCCTTATTCTCCTTTTGAAAAATTTACTTGGAAATTATTCAACTTTTTTTCAGATGAATTTTAGATTCTACTTGCTTAGTTTGATAGATGATCTTACTGGCAATTTAACATGGATTTATGGATTAATTTAATGACAAATTACATATTTACAGTATTACCTTTCCATCCATGAATGTGGTATATCTCTGCATTTATCCAGGTCTTATTTTATGAGCTTCCATAAAGTTTTATCTTTTTATTTCTTTAAGTCTTGCCCATTTCTTCTTATATTTATTTCCGAGTGTTTAAAAATTCCTCAGCATGAAAAATATGACAAATCATTCAATTTTCCTGTTGCCTTAAAGGCCATTTTACTCACACTGGAAAACAAACATTCTGAATGTAGGGGATTTGCTACATCAGGTCAGCTTCACATCCCAGCAATATTTTTCTCCTCATATATGAAAATACTCATGGAGAGAAGCCCTGTGAATGTGAGAAATGTGGGAGATCTTCTAGTTTCCCAGTTCCTTCTAAAGACTGGTAAGATTCTTGTTGAAAGTTTAATGGCAAAATGAATAAATCCCATGCAAGTAAGAAATAAAAAAAAAATTTCTCAGATCACTTACAGTTAGTTTTTGGTGCATAAAAAATGAGACGGTAGAATGAGATGGATATCATTACCTCAAGTGCATGTATGAAGTCACTAATGGTGTGAATATACTTTGCATACAACCAGAGATATGTAAAAATGTGCTCTACGAGTATAATATGAAATGTAATACATTCTGCTGTCATTTCTAACAACTTAGAATAAAAAATAAATTTGAAAAAAAATTTAAAAAATGATCATTTTCAATGTATTGATTTTATCTTTGACATATTACTCCACACTTATTAGTAGTTACAGTTCTTTACTTTATTCTTTGGATTTCTATGTAGTCATTTTCAACTGCTAGTAATGAGTTATGTCTGGTCCTTTTCAATAATCATATCTCATATTTTGTTTCCTTTTTAAAAAAATTCACATTCTGCATTGGTTAAGACTTCCAGGACAGAGTGGATTATTGCTAGCTTTAATAGAAATGCTTTTCAGCTTTTGCCATTAAACATAACCATTTACTGTTTTATCAGTCAGGGATAATGTTGAATTTTCTCAGGTGTTTTGGGGGCATTGTTTTTCCTACTATGGTTATTCTCTTGTCATATATTTATATGGTAAATTAACTACATTTCCTTTTATTTAATGAATGTTGGATTATTGCAGTAAATTACAGTTGTTTTTTGATGAATTTTTAAATCAATATACTGTGGGTTTCATTTTACTAATAATTTATTTAGTATATCTACATTAATATTTATTAATGAGATTGTCTTATAGCATCTACAGGAAGTAGTCATTGTAATAATAATAGTAGTAATTACAATCCTCCTCCCTTATTTTCTTCTCTTCCTCTTCTTTCACCTTCTCTTCTTCTTCTTCTTCCTATTCTTCTTCACCCTCCTCCTTCTCACTACTTCCTCTTCTTCCTCCTCCTGTCCCTCCCGTTTCCCTTCTTCTTTCTTTTATTTTCTTCTATGCTGTATCTAAAAGCACTGTTCTAGTCTCAGAGAATGAAATGGGAAGTTTTCTACATGTTTTGTGCTCCAAGACATAAATATCATCTGTTCCTTTAAAGGTGGAGTAAACTATGCACATACAATACACTGGAGTTTTCAAAACGTGACTGTTATCTTCTAAATTTCTTCTCTGGTTCTTGTTTTAGTCAGATATTTTACTTCTCACTGAGTCACATCTGATAATTTTCTCTTAGGCTATCATTCATTTTAGTGCAGATTTTCGAATTTAATAGTATAAAATTGTTCTGTATTCCATACTTTTAAAGTCTCCTTTGTGTGTGAACTTCAATCACCCCCTCAACCCTAGGTGGTTTCTTGTGCTTTTTTCTCTCTTTATTCTTACCCATATTGCCAAGTTTACTTTCTTGGTTCTTTTCAAGGAACCAGCTTTTGGTTATGCTGTGCTGAGGATTTTGTTTGTTGGTTTTTTTCCTGAGGGGTGGGAGAATGAGGGTGTTTTAATTAATTAGTTTCTGCTGTTATTTTTGTTAATCCCTTCCTCTTACTTTTTTTTTGTTTTTATTTTAGTTTTTTCTCTCCCGCTTCATGAATTGAAGTCTTAGTTCATTTATTTGCAACCCTTTTCAATTTCTAGTCATTACATCTAAGACTTTTTTTTAAATATATATTTTTAAAAAAATGTTTATTTATTTGCTTTAGTTGTACACAATGCGTTTATTTTTACGTGGTGCTGAGGATCGAACCCCGGGCCACGCTCATGCTAGGCAGGCGCTCTACCACTGAGCCACAACTCCAGCCCTCCATCTAAGATTTTAAAGTATCATTTGATGATTGCCTTCTCCAAATCCTACAATTTTTGTTTCTTTATCTTGCTGTCACTTTGTTTTTATTTTTAAATTTGAACATGTCATTAGTAATATTTCCATTTTGGAAACTTTATCGAGTTATTTTTGAATATGTTATCTAATACATGTAATGTTTTGGAAATATTGCATTGGGTATTTGCAAAGAATTACATTTTCTGTTGGATTTTGACACTATATTCTTATTTTGAAAAATGTAAAATCTACTTTTCCTAAGAATAAGGAAAATGTGGTAACATTTCTCAGGATGATTTGTTAGTTTTACATTACATTATCCCAGTTTTTCTATATTTATTTTCAAGCCTTGTTATTAGGTGCATAGAATTTCATTGCTGTGACTGTTCCTGGCAGTTCTTTGATAGATTGTATTCCATTTTGACATAAAAATCCCCTTTACTTACTTAATTTTTTTTTGGCCTTGAGCTATATTTTATTGGCTACTAATATTACAATACTTATATTCATTTTATTAATAATGTTTTGTATCTGCTTTTTCATTCTTATATTTTCAAACTTTATTTGTAAGCTGGTTCTCACATAGAGTATAAATCTGGGCAGACTGTGGACATATATTTAACCTCATCCAATATCTCAAATTCTCTACCTTTTATACACAATTTTAACCCATTAATATTTATTAAGTTATTACAATGTTTGGTTTTATTTCTGGTATCTTGTTTTATGTTCTTATGTTTTCTGTTTATCAGGGTGTCCATTCATATTCTTTTTTCCCTTTTATTATATGGGTTACATTTTCTTTTCTGACTTAATAAGTATATATGTGGGGTCTGCTCATATAAAAGGCACATTTAATTTCTAACATATGCATTGAAAATTGTGTGGGTGTAAATGTATGCATTAAGCATTTTCATCTTCCTTGAACAAGATAAAGAAATTTTTTTTTCTTATTTTTCCCCTCTTTTTGGCAGTGCCAGGAATGAGGAAAATCTTACTAGGCTTTCATTATTTACCTCATCTGTCACCCCATTCCAGTCCCACCTCCTTTTCTTTCCTTTCACAATGGTTTGTGATTTTAATTATAGACTTTAAAAAAATTATGCACTACGCATTATTTAGACTTAAATATAAATTTTAACTGACATTTGGTTCTCTTGGTGTTTAAATTTTTTGTTTCTCCCAGTATATGATATACTTAGTAATTTCAGAGAAAGCCTGAGTCCTTTTGTGTCTGAAAATGTGTTGTTTGATTTTACACTTGATGCTATATGTAGAATTGTAGGTTTAAAATAACTTCCTTTAGCTCTTTGAAAATATTACTTGATTGTTTTGAAATACCCAGTGTTGTCAATGAGAAGTCTGATGACACTTCAATTCTCATTCCTTTGTGGGTAAGCTACTTCTTTTAACATGTTTTTTCTCCTTTTTATTTTTTTGGAGTTTGGAATTTTCTTCTGAATTTGACAGTATATGAACATATATATATATGTATATATATGTATATATATTATATATATATATATATATATATATATATGTATTTTTTTTTCCCCAGAAATTTTCTCTGGGCATGAAGGATTCTTTGAAATTTAACCTTTTTTTTCTTTTTAGTCTAAAAATACTTTCTTTTTCTACCACCATTACCATCGCCATCCTTGTTTCTAGAACTTCTGAAAAATGGGTATTAGACCTCCTGTATTTTACCTTTATGACTTGTAATTTTTTTTCTTCACTTTCCATTTTATTTGTTTGTGTGTATATGTGTGTGTGTATGTGTGCTTATGCTATTTTCAACATTATTTGTCATGTCATAAATTTCACTTGGGTCCTATTTAGGTTTTCAGATCTTCAACCGAATTTTTTTAAAAGTATATGTAATCAAAATTTAAATTTCCAACCTCTTCACCTTTCTTCCTTTCTTTCTCCCTTCCTGCACTCCCCTCATTTTTCTGTTCCCAATCAGTTATTTTTCTCTTGGTGGGTGGAACATTCTTTTATTCTTTGTGAAAATATTAGTTAGAATTTTTAATTAAGTTGTTTTTGTCCTCTGAATTCCTTTGGTTTTATCTTGCGTGTGTGTGTGTGTGTGTGTGTGTGTGTGTGTGTGTGTCTTCCTTCCTGTCTAGTGATCTCTGTGTGTGATTTATTTTTATTAAGAGAAGACTAGTGGCTTGGTACAGATGCCTGGCAGAGACTTCTTCTGTGGTTCTGTAGGTGTGTCACCTCTTTAGGCTTCCCCATGCCACTGGAGGGAGGCTTGCTGGATCCTTACTGCAGAGGGTTCCAGGACTGTTAGGATAGGATCACTTTAGGATGCACAGTATGGGGAAGGCAGGAAAACAGGCACATTGCCTTCCTCCCCGCGGTCTTCCCAGCCTCCCAGGCAAGAGAAGCATTTTCTGTGGCACTGAGACACCTGGATTTTCTCCTTCTTTGAAGGCTGCCCTTCCATCTTCTGTCCTACCAAGTCTATTGGACATGACTTTAGGCTCTTCGTTATCTTTCCAGCCCCATATCTTCATTGGAGGACATTTTTCTGGCCAGGTGATTGATGTCCTTCAAGGGTCATGTTTGGTGTTCGGCTTTAGGGAGGAGACTCTTTTCTACTATTATACTTTTCATTCTGAATTTCTCTGGATCAGTTCATTTTTTTTTCAAGTTCTTTCCCCTGAATGTATTTGAGGCTATGTTGTTTGGTCTACTTCTTTCAATCTGATTCCATCTATTTCCCATCTTCTAGGAACATCTCAAAATTCCTGGTATGCTGATGATCCCCTTTCTTGTTTTCCAATGCCATTGGGGAATAATCCTGTATGAAAAAGCCTCTTTCATGTCATTCCAGAAGTGAGGGTAGCAAAGAAAGAGGGTTGGGTGTGCCCAGTTTTCTACCTTGATATAATTTACTATGGATTTTATTTAAATTTTCACTCTCTGGGGTTTAATATTTAGAGGAGTTTTCTAGTTCCCATTAGAAACATAATGATACATTATTTTATTTTCAATATTTATAGTCCTTATTGAATTTTCTTTGCTAATTGCATTGGCTGGAACTGCCATAACAATATTTAGAATTATGATGATGGGGCCCTTTTACATTTTCAGTTTGTTTTTAATCTTGATGAAAATGTCCCTAGTGTTTCACCATATGGCATGGTTTTGGGTTGTTCTGAGATAGATATTTTAATGATTTTATTTTTGGATTACTAAGCATTTTTTTTTTTAAAGATCAGAGACAAATGTCCAATTTCACTAGAACTTTTGACATTCATCAAAATGATCATGTGGATTTTGCTCACTGGCAGATTAGATTTTTAAATATTGTACCATCATTTCTGACATCTGTGGAGTATTCCTGGGGGTGAGGGTGGTTACCCTTCTGAAATGAAAGCAGCATTCCAGACCTGCTTCCTGTGTAGTTTCTTCTCTTCCCTGGAGAAGGCAGTCCTTCCCGGTGATGCACCTTCATGTATTTCCACTGTGTTGTGGGTAAAACGTGGAGGAGAGGAAATTAACATCCTTCATTCTGTCCAATCTAAGTGCGAGACGCTTAGTAAATGATGGTTAAGCTTCATAGCACTATTTAGTAGTCCATGAATGGTTGTAAAAATCCAAATACCACAGGAGGGAACACACTTTAAACTTGTGTCCATTTCTTCATGAGAGAGCATCTTTGTTCATTCACTTCAATTACATTTTTGAAGTATATATATGTACTATGTTTAGGGATTTGCAAATAAGGGACAGAGAGCCAGGCTTGGTGACTTGCACCTGTAGTCCTAGCACTTGGGAGGCTGAGGTGGAAGGACTCTTTGATTCCAGGAGTTTAAGCACAGCCTGGACAACATAGTGAGACCATGTTTCAGAAAAATAAAAGGACATAGGTGGCCTCTCTGAAGGAGGGGAGGATTGTTGGGATTGGAAAGATTTTCTTGATGGTGCATTAACTCAGAAGGTACCTATTTCTTTCATATAACCATGACTAAAGTACTACTTCTGGGAAGCACGTTTCAACCAAAATTATGCAATTAAGCTTCTACTTCCATTGTTAGAATGGTTATTATAATTTTAAAGTCATATTTATTTAATTCTAGTCCAAACTAGATATATGCCCAGTTATCCAAAGAAGAAAGACTTAAGTATTGAAGATTGGTCCCTACTTAATAAGGGTGGGTTTCTTTCATTTTAGTTTTCTCTTCAAAAGTATTTTTATATTTTTATGATTTCGAGAAATGATGCATGCCCGTGAAATAATTTAGAAAATACACAATGGTATTCAGAAGAAATTTAATTTCACTATCCAGAAATAACATTTTGTTGTATTTCCTTTCATTTTACACACACACACACACACACACACACACACACACACACACACTTTCAGAAGCAGAATCAAACTATAATCAGAGCTTTAATTTCACTTGAAATTATAACATGAGCATTTTCCTATTCTCCAGAAAGTTTTTGAAAGCTTGATTTTTAGTCCACTGTACTCCATAGCTGCATTAATATAACCATTCCCTCTCTTTGGGACATTTCGGGCATCCATGCCATTTTGTTACTATAAATGACATTTCCGTCAGCTTTGTCTCCATCTCTGATAGAATCTTGGTTTGTTCTAGGAGTGGAAAACTGAGTCATAAGTTATAAATATGTTTGAATCTTTGGATTCATAATGCCAAAGTGCTTTCACAAAAACTGTACCAATTTCTACTCCTGCCAGTGCTATAGAAGAAGCTCCCTTATCTGTTCCCTGCAGCAGATGTTGTTACTACAAACACACATACACATATGTACTACACACACGCACATATGTACACACACGAGTGCATGGGGCCAATTTTACAGGCGAAAAATGTTTCTGCTGTTTCAAATCAGATTCCACCCAAGATCGAGCATGAAGGAAGTGTGGGCATGAACAAGAAGAAGAGTACCGAGTATGTAAAGGAGCCCAGAGTGAGAGGAACCTGGAGGAGGAGGGCAGGGGTCTCCTGGAGGACCAGAGGGTTGGCCCGGGTCCGAGAGAGGCAAGTGAGCTCGGCTTCCTGATGCGCCCACATCTGGGGAGGCTTTGGCGTGAGGCCCCTCTCACCACAGCTCGCCCCATCCAGTCAGTTCTCCCAACCTGTCCTCTGCTCTGTGGTGTCCTTTCCAGGCACAGAGAAGCCATCAGCGGCCCGGGGAGCTCAGTGAAGAGGAAAGAGAGTGAAGTAGAGAGGGGACAGAATTCTCACCCGGGTGCTCCTTCCGGGGGCTGAAGGAGGGACCAGCCCGTGATGGCCCGCCCCAAGTTGAGTCACAGCCTGGTGCTTGTAGTGGCTGAGGACAGGCTGGGGAGCTGGTCACCCAGGGTGCTGGGCATCTGTGGGCCCAGCCTGCGTGTGACACTCCCAGGGATGTCACGGTGAACTGCTGTGCATGGCTGAGAACAGAATCTGACTTAATGCATTTAACAAGTTAATGTTTGTGCTCATGGGCCCTGTGCACATTTAAGAATTAATTAAATCCTTTAAGGAAGTCATTTATGTTTGAGACCAAAGAAGATACTCAAGGGCCAAAACACCCCTAAAGAAGAAGGTCCAATCAGCGCTCTTATGCGCTGGAAGGCCCCGCAAGACCAACTTTCTTACACTCAGATCCGCAGCGCAGTGTGTACAGATACCTTTAACCCATTCTTTCTAGAAAGCTCTTGGGGAGGCATATTAAACTCAAGTTATTTTCAATTTCATCTAAGGTGTCTCTATCCAATGCAGTTTCTTCAAAGTCTGCAATGTGGGATTCAAAATCTCTTAGCATCATCAAAGTCTTAGAAAAATATATTACTAGGAAGCGGAGCTGCTACTTGTGTGTTAATTACAACAAGCCCGGCTGCCGCGCTGATAATCTCCAGCGTCAGAAGCATCAGCTCAGGCAATATCAGGAAAAACAAAATCTTTTCTCAAAAACATCCTAAATTCTCTATTTTTCACCCTTTGAGGAAAAAGTGCGGCTCATTGTGAAGCTAAATCCCATCTATTTAGTTGTTCTTATAAAGATTTCACTGATATTTGAAATATTTCTCTCTTGAAAGATAAAAATGAGGTAGATTTCTTTTCAGGATCCAGGCTCAGAGCTGCTGCCTATTTTCAGAGAATTTGTCTCTGGGAGAAAAGGGAGGGGACGACCCATCAGGCCAGGTTCCGAGTAAAACTGGGCTTGACCGTGCTTGAGACAAACGTGTTGGTGTGCGGGGGACTGCACAGTGCACCTCCACGAGCAAACCGAAGTTGGTGTTGCACAACAGATTGGATTTCTCTTCCCCGTGAACTTTAAGAGGAGCTGGGATCTGTCACCACCTATCCCTCTGGGAAGTCTATAACTTGGATGACAAGGTCCTCAGGGACAGCAACACAGAGGCCAGTGGTACAGACCAGCCTTGGGGGTTCCTGGAAAATGGAGCAGACCCCTGAGCATGACACAGAGTCCCGTGGGCTTTGGGGGGAATAAAGGTCAGGGACAGGGATGTGAAGGGCTCAAGAGGCAGGGAAGGGAGGAGTCAGTATATTTTCCAATTATGTTTTTTCTTCAATTCAGGGAAAGGTCAATCAATTCCCATTTATTCAGAGCATTTTTAAGGGGACCTTAATCTACTGTGGCCTGAAGGTCCTTATTGGTTAAAGAGGAGCTCTGTTAAAGATATGACCAGGAAGAAACCAGTCACTGGTGGCATCCAAGGTGACTTTGGAAGATGTGGGAACCCCCCCCCCCACACACACACACCCTTGAAATGACCTGAGTCCCAGGGTGAGAGAACTGCCCCTGCCACGCTCTGTGAGATCCCTTCGGGATGCCCCTCCTGGCCCCCAGTGTGACTTAAGCACCCTTTCCTCTTCCAGCCTCTCTCTGTAAAAGCGACAGCAGGCCTCAGGCCAGCGCGGGCTGCAGGCAGCAGTATTCAGCCAGAATTTAATAACATTGTTCTCATTTTATTTATTTTTATAATTACCTTTAATTTAGAGCAAGTGATACAAATTTCCATTTAGGGTAATGATATAGTTTCCCTTTAAATGCATTAAAGTAAAAAATAGTGAATTAATTAAAAAATATTAGCAGGGGTACAAAAACATGGAAAAACCAGGCAGGTGGTTTATGGCAGAACAACTCCACAGCAAAAAAGCATCAGGAAGGTGGCGTGAGGGTGCCTGCTATTGGGAACACGGGTCCGGAAGGGACCATTTTTATTTTATTTTCTGAAATGGGTGAGGGGAGCCTGAGCTACCAGAGAGTTTCGGATTTTAGGAAGCCGAAGACAGGAGACATTGAGCCCAGCATTTAAAATGGACTCAGGAATGTGCACCAGAAAGCTCCCCATACCCCTCTCTTCTGGTCGAATTAATTTTCCTAGAAAGGACTACAGTTGCCTTGCAAACTTAATGTCCCTACTGCCCCAGAAAAAGTTTATTAGATGTTAAGCAATATTATAATGGATGCTAATTCTTCCCCTCACCATCATCACCTTTTTCTGAATTTTCCTACCACCTCCCTGCAGGAGATTGATTATCTGTTGGGGTATTCTGTGTCTTCTACCTGCTCTCAGTTTTGCTGCCAAGCTGTGACCCTGTTCCTTCCAGAGACTTGTCCAGGCTCATCTCTGTATACTCAGAGCTCCAAGCACTCCTAGAAGATGCTCATTCCCTTGTTCCTTGCATCCATCCCTCCATCTACCTGTCTATATCCTCTCATCCATCCAACCATCCGGCCACCCATCTTTCCATGCATTTACCTCTTCAGCCACTCAATAAATATGAGTATGCTGTGTATTTTGTAATAAAAAGTGAAACAAAATATCTTCTGGGTGCTTCTAGCACTCGGGTGATTATCAGGGATATAGCAAGAATAGAGAGAAACACTGTCATCACTGTGGCACATGATGATGGCGGAGGCAGAGGTCGAACAAGTGCCGATTCCGGGCCAGGCCGAATGAGTGAATGAGTGAGCAAATGCATCAGTAATTCCCTTTTCTCCATCACTGCTGGGCATTGGGACCAGCGGAGTCCAGGGACGCTGGGGGCGCACAAGCAGTCTCGTAGGTCAGAGGTTGCACATGCCAGTCCCCGGCCAGCTGGGCTTCTGCAGTGAGATGACAGGCTCTACACAGCCTGCTCAATCTGTCCCCAGCCGCTGAGGGCCTGCCCAGGCTCTGCGAAGGGCACGCAAGGGCAGGGCTCCCTCCCGGGGGCTCCAGCAGGAGCAAGACTGGCAGCAGTAGCAGCTGCGGTGGGGCACGGGGCAGGGGAGTGGTCGCTGTGAAGGGCGGCAGGGAGGCGGGGGCAGGTGGGAGGGCAGACAAGCAGTAACATGATTGGGGCTGGGGGCGGGGGCAGGAGCTGGCGCGTCGGGCTCCCTGCCAGGGAGAAACGTGGCCTCTGGAAAACGAGACACGGGGCGAGATTTCCCAGGGTCTGAGGAGCATAGGCTCTGCCTCTCGGCGCATGCGCTTTGCCGGGGTCCTGGCCTAGATCCCTGCTCTTTGCAAGTGCATCAGGGGCTCCTGGAAGCCACCACGAAGCTCCACTGATGCTGATCTGAGGATGCCTTGCCTCTGGGCCGCTGGGCCTGGCTGCGGTTTGTTTTCATCCTCCCTGTCCCTGGTGCCCATTCCGGGTCCCTTGCACTCCTTGACTCACACAGTGGGCTGTTGGGGGCCTGGAGTTGGGGCAGAGGCACTGGGTGGGGGCCTGGTCCCCGTGGCCTCCTCCAGCCTTTACTATCCTTACTGAGCAATGAAGAGGAGGCCAGAAATCCCTACCTACAACGCAGGGTGGCGGCGGGAGTGGGGAAATAAACAGAAACCCCGTGCAGCGCCAGACTGTCACCCCGAGCTGGTGCCTTCTTTACGGCACGCAGGAACCCAGTCTGCTGAGCACACAGGGTTCTCACTGTGGGCAACAGGGGCATCTGTGGGGTCTAGGGAAGCCAGGGGGCATCCCTGGGAAAGCGACCTTCGGCTGTAGGTCCGAAGAAGTTACCCCGGGAAGGACTGATCTGAAAGGAACGGCAGGGCAAAGGGGCCCTGACAATGAAATCCATCCACTTCCGAAGACTCTGGAACATCACCTTTATAAAATGGCTTCTCCTTGAAGCAAGTGAGGAAGGCCCCAGGGGAATGACCCAAGGGTGGAATTTCAGGCCCCTTGGCAAATGGCAGGGAGGCGGCCGCGCTAGGTGAGAAGCCGTTCTTGGTGCCCATGGTGGAGTGCTTGTTTGCATCCCCCGCACAGGAGAAGGCTCAGCCTTCCCTCTTCCACTCCACACCGGAGGCTTGTGGAAAAGCCCAAGTTAGCGGTGGTTCGGGATCCTCAGGGTGCGCACAGAGCCGTCTGGTCTCAGGCTGGTCTAGATTTGAATGAGCACAGTGGAAGAAAGCAAAGGTAGGCATGAGTTGGCATAATCATGGGGCAGGGAGGAGGCTGGACAAGCAGAGTGGAAGCTGAGAGAGGTGCAGGGGGTTTCTGGAATTGAGCAAGGACTTTTCCTTCTTTTTTTTAAATCAACCAGGACTCCTTTGGTTTCAAGTGACAAAAAATCCAACCCAAACAAGCTTAAACCACCATGAGACTATATTGATTTATGTGAGTGCAAAATATGTAAAGGGTTCAGCTTCGGGCGCCATTTGATCCAGGAACTCAAATTATGTCACCGGGCAGCTGACTTTTCTTCTCTGCCTCCTTGGCACTGGCTTTGTCCTCAAGTGCTACACAACCCCACTGCTACTTCTAGGTAGCAAAATGGCTGCTGTAGCTCCAGACATCACTGTGAGCGTGGGAACCATCCTGTGGTTCCCTGACAAGCTCTAGCTCTCCACTCTCACTGGCCTGAGTTATGTCACATGCTGAGCATTTAACCAATTATTGAGGCTGGGGGTAGAATATTCTGATTGACTAAAAATGATCCTGTAGTCAAGGCTGAGGAGGAAGAGGGCCGTCTCCTATGCAGTCTCTCTGGTGCATGTGTATGAAGGAAAATGGTGCCTGCCTAGGCCTCTGCCGTTGGCAGAGCAGTCTGGATGTGGTTGACTGTGCTCTCCATTGATGTGGGCAGGAGCAGGAGGTGTCAGATGGGGCCAGGAGTTCTGGGCATGGGATGGTGTCTTGGGGGAGACCTTCCCAGACAGGGAGTTGGTTTCAGCACCAGGCATCCCTCCCAGTAGAGCTGTGGTGGGCCAGGCACAGTACCATGCCTCAGCCAGGCGTGGCTTGGAGCCCCCCAGCGTTGGTCTACTCGGCAGGATCCTTGCAGCGCCCGAGGGAGCTACAAACAGGTAAAACTTGGCTGCCCCAGCCTGTGTTATGAAAAGCTTGAGTTACAGAACGCTCCGGCTATTAAAAACCTGCTACTGACTTTAACAGCAATAAAATATCTGCTGTTTATGAGTAATTAGCCACTTCTGGAAAAGAGCTCTATTCCTTTAAATTTATGGGGTGTCTTGATTTATGTATTTCATGGGGGACTGTCATGTTACATCACATCAACCTGATGTAATTCGATGCCCGCCAAACACATGAAGGAGCGAAGAGAAGCATTCCCTCCTACCTCCTCAAGTGGGTTTCCAGGCAGGCGAGTCTTTGGCGCCTTCATCTTGGCTCTTTTTTGGTTGTGTTCTGGGGAAGACTTGGGACAGTCTTTATCCTGAGTGTCTTCAGTCCTGGGTCCATTGGCCGCAGCCTCTGACCACCCTTCCGGTGCTTCTGGGTAGCATTTCACATCCCTGAGGGTGACAGGGACTCAGACATCTGTAACTCTTTAATGAGCACCCACGCCATTCCTGTGCTCTGCAGAGGCCTCCGAGGCTCACAGGGAGACACGCACCCAGCTTCAGAGGACCCCGAGACTGGCCAATACACACAGGGAATGGTGGCATCGAAGATCTGATTTTATATTGTGTGGTTGGGGAAGGAATCATGAAATAGAGATTTTGGTGAGCTTGGAATCCAGTGGAGAGACATTATATTATGGAAGTTTTTGTTGTTGTTGTTGGTTTTTTTTTTTTTTTCTTTTGGTAGCAGCTGGACTTCCATTTGGCAGCAAAGAGAGTAGAAACAAGGGCATAAGAGAATCTGTTGGCTGGGCTCTGCATCTGTTTGTCTGTCTCTGTGTTATTTCCTCTTTCATGCATTCACCCACCCACTCATTCACCCAATCCCTCACCCACCCATCCAGCATCTACTTGGCTCCTACTTTTTTGAGTGCTTAGGAGTGAACCAATGGAAGTACACCCACAGACACAGCTCCACACTTGCAGGATCTTCATAGGTTCAACACTCAACTTCTGGCCTCAGTTTACCTGTATAGAACCTGCACCCCTTGGGATTGGGTGACCAGGAGCCGGATGATCTCTGAGACTTCTTCAGCTCTGCATCATCATCTGTGCTCCCTTCCGTTGGGAAGCCAGTGTTCCCAAAGTAGTAGAGGAGAATATGGAGCACAGAGGTGGTGGGGGTGGCTAGGTGCCCGGGGTGAACATTTGGTGGAAGGTTTTGACATGAGCTCTGGTTGTGCCACTGATCTTGGTGACATTGTGCCACTGATCTTTGACTGTTGGACTTAAAGGAAGACACTACAGACATGGGGGGAACAAGCAGGAATAGGTTGGCCTCATGTTCAGAACATTATCCCCCAGGAGTGGGAGCTGGTTGGCAGTCTCTTGATGTGACCACAGAGGTTAGCTTCCTCAGCAGGACTGTTGGATGCTTTCTCATAGGTTTCTGGGTAAACTAGAAGGTACAAGGCTTTGTCTTCTAACACCAGGAACTCTCCTGTTCCTTTGGGTCCAAGAGAGCTTTCTAGAATGCCTACCTTCCTGGCCTGGCTTCCTTGAAGCGATGGTCAGTGGCCATCACCAGCTCTGTGTAACAACTCTGGGCTTCTGACTTTGGAAGGCAAGTTATGAAATAAGACCACTTTACCTTCTGTCCAAATCCACCCTGGATGGATTCTACGGAGGAAATTTGGGGCCTTCACAAGGTCTGTGGAGAATCTTTAATATAATTATTTAAAAATGGAACCTTGCTATTATTGCTTTGAGTCTTTTTGCTTTCTAGTTAGGAGTGACATTTTTATGGTCATTAGCCAAATTCCATTTCTCCTGTGAATTGCCTATTCCCATGCCTTTTGACCAGATTTCTAATGGGGTTGTTCAACTTTTCCTTATTAACTGCCAGTGCTTTTAAATATAAGGAAGGGGAGGATATTAACCCATTGGCCATCATATAGCCTGCAAGTCCAATAAGTGTTGGACTTCCCTGA
Source organism: Tamias sibiricus (assembly GCA_025594165.1). NCBI lineage: Eukaryota > Metazoa > Chordata > Mammalia > Rodentia > Sciuridae > Tamias > Tamias sibiricus. The sequence continues at coordinate 41,518,663 of CM046672.1, forward strand.
GGCTTTCCAATGGGTGGCTCTGAGCAGGACTGAGTGTAACTGTAGGCATGATAAAGACCCAGCAGTGTTGATATGGAGCTGATAACACTAGTGGTAGAAAGAGGAGGAGAAGTGGCAGCAGCAACCACTGTGGCAGTGCACCTGCTCTGTGCTGGGCCGTGCTTCAGGCACCTTCCATCAATGACCTCATTCAATCTCCCATCAGCCTTATTATTGCCACCATATCACAGGTGCACATCTGAGGAGGCAACCCTTGGAACTCATGGAATAACACTGGTCACCTCTTGGCAGCAGCAGCCATTTTTCCTTTGTCACACAGAGCCCCAACAGAATCTCTTCTGTGAGTCCAAAGAGTGGTCACTCTGTGGCTGGCTGCAGTCACTCCTAAATGCATCTGTGTAGATTATACTTCCACACCAAGCTATTGAAGTTGAAGAACGTCCAGGGGGTTTCCTAAAGACCTCTTTTTTGGAAAAGACCTCTTGGCCTCCTGAGCCACCGTGGGGTTGGGGAAAGACATTGATGCCCAGACAGTGATGATAAAGTGCAACCTGCCCAGGATGAAACAGGTCACATGCTGATGGCCCTGGACCAGACCACGAGTGGCATTTCCTCTCTCTTAAGGAGAGAAGTGTTCATTGATTCATTTTAAAGTGTGTCCCTAGTATTCAGTATTGATGAAGTTCAACTCCAGATTGGTGATGGTTCAGGATTAGGGCTGGGCTGTGAGGTCTCTTCTGTCAGGTGAGTCACGGACACCCCCCATGAGCTGGGGGGAGAGACCCGATGTTGGTGGTGGCTGGCCTGGCCTGCCTCCTTGGCTCACAGACAGGACGCCATGACGCAGGGCTAGAGCCCTGGAGGTCACACAGCTGGGAAACAGGTGTGGTTGGAGAGAGTGAAGGAGCCCTGGGGGCAGGGTTCAGGCCTACCTGGTCGAGGTAGGGAGACCAGTTGTCTGGGATGCCTGGTCCTGCTGCGTGGCAGAGAGCCCGCTGGGCCAGGCAGCCCGTGCACCTGCACTGGGGAGGGCATAGCTCGTCACCCAGTTCTTCCCCAGTGCCTGTTATGTGTGCGACCCTGTTCTAGTCACTTGGGGACATTTTCTGTTGTGCAATGTGTTGTCATCATAGAGAGGGGTTTGTCAATGGTCCCTGGCATTCCACTGTGCTCTAGTTGGCTCTCTTATTTCTGATTGTGTGCAAGGACCTGGATCTTGGGATGATGGGACTGGAGCCAGGGAGGGAGGTGTCAGCAGAGGTTCAGAGTGGGGGGTTGTTGAACAAGAGGGAGCTGGACAGGGAGTGGCAGTGTGGTTCTGCACTGTCAACCACCCACTGGCTTTCTCCATGGCAGGGACCGAGGAGACAAACAAGATATGCTCATGGTCTCTTAAAAAGCTCCCAGTCCCCTGACCCTTTTGCAAGTGAACAGTATACATGTCATCACAATCTCTTGGGGCAGATGTTTCAGGGCCATCTGTCCTTCGGATGGTGAGCACCGGAGGACAGGATGTTTCTCACCTCTCTCTACTGAGCCTAGTGCAATGCCTGGCCCATGGCGGCTAAGTCAGAAGTGCTTGTTGAATGCTCATGTTTACGAGCAAGTGTGAGAACATGAAGGAGGCCAGGGAGTCTGCAGGAGAGCAGAGTTCATAAAAAGCAGGTTGAGGGGCTGGGATTGTGGCTCAGCGGTAGAGCGCCCGCATAGCATGTGCGCGTCCCGGGTTCAATTCTCGGCACCACGTAAAAATAAAAACATTGTGTACAACTAAAGCAAATAAATAAATATTAAAAAAAAAAAAAAACCAGGTTGAGAGGTGTGGCACTCAAACTGTTTCCACCAGGACTTGCAGGTGCTCATCATCTGCTTGGCATGGGGTGGGTGAGATGAGAGCCTTGGGAAGTCCTAGGTAGGGGGTAGCGTTTGTTGAGATTGGAACCCACATAATTGACCATGAAACAGGGTAGGGTGAGCTCTTTATGGGGAAGGATCAAGAAAGGCTTTGTTGATGGGGCAACATTGAGTTATGGATCTAGAGCTCAAACCTGTCATCTTTTGCCATCAGAAACAGAGTGCTGGTCTGCTGAGGGGACCAGGACCAACCCTGTAGTCTGATCTGTCTTCCTCCCTGATCCCCCTTTCTCCAGAGGGACAGACGGTGTTGTAGGGGCCTGCAGCATTTGCTGCAGGGTGCATTCATTCATTTCTCCATTTGTTTATTGGTCAGCTTGTTCCTTTAGCAAACAGTCACGCAGGGCCTCCCCGTGCCTAGCAACGTGCTCAGGGCTGGGGGCACTCCAGTGCAGCTGACGGTTATGGTCCACCTGGAGGAGCTTTGGACAAGGATACCCAATACAGTATGGAAGCTCTGTGAGGGCTGAGAGCAGGGCGCTGGGGGGACAGATAGCAGGGCTTTGAACCTGGACCTGGAGCATCACCAAGGAGGGCTCCTGGAAGAGGTGGCATTTAATCTGTCAAAAGATAACAGGGCCCAGGAAGCCAGTGGGGACTGCAGGGAGAGTGTTGCAGATGAATGATAGGCACCAAAGGATACCTAGTCACCCCCATCTGCTTCCTGAGAAAGGGGTGTCCTCTTTCAAAACACTAACAGGTTGAAACCAGATGAGCCCAGGGATTCTTCATCCTCAAGTCAGATTTTCCTGACAGTGGTTGGAAATCCATTTCTGTCCCTGGAGTCCCTGCTTATGGTGGCAACACCCGTAACTGGGCCTATAGCTCCCATCAGCCCCCACGTCCGTGAGCTCTGCCAATGCTCAGCCCCAGCTCCCAGCTGATGCTCCTGCTGCTGCTCAGGTTGGGGAAACCAGGGGTCAGGGTTCCCATCGCTCCTAGGAGTCTGGCCCAGTGGAAGCCATACCTGGCCAGTCTGGCCAGCTTGGGGATCTACTACGGCAGGAGGTAGGGATGCTGAGCTGAGGCCCCAAGGGTCAGAAAGGACTGAGGATCCAGCCCAGTCCTGCCAGGCTCCATCTGTTGGCCTCAGCCCAGTGGTTGCAGGCATTGGAGAATCATATGGTACACCTGCCTGTTTCAGCAATGACTGCAAGTACTTACGGAATGATGTGCACTCTGAGCGTATGTCTTCGACAGGTGCCCCTGTGAACCAATCTCCCTGGGCTGACTGCTATGAATATTTCAAACTCAGGTCCCCTTTGATCACTCTTGCATACGGGCATTTTACATTATATTTAGTTTTGCACTCAATGGAATCTGAGGGCCTCTGTGAAATGAAAATAAACCATTTGACACGATATCATAGTCCGGAGGTGCCCAGATGTAAACGGCTTTAATCAGGGGTGAAGGTTGTGGAGGTGTAGCCCCGGGCCTGCTTCCTGGCTGCTGCTGCCCTGGGGAAGGAGGGGTCCTGTGGGTGCTGTGGATGCCCTCACCCTGTCTTGTTCCCAGGCAGGGGCTGTGCCCTGGGGAGGATGCACGGTGCCACTCGGAGGAGGGAGCTGAGGCAGGTTAATAGGGGATTAAATATCTAACTTCCTGCTATGCCCAAGTCTGTTTAAAAAGGGAGAGAGAAAGCCAGCCAGAGAGAAACAATCAATACTTCATGACAACTGCTGGTATCTTTTTCAGTTTTTGTATTATCACTTTAAAGGTAGGACATTCATTAAAGGCATATATATGTTATTTTTTTGCTCTCCCTGATGGGGGTGGTCACAGTCCAGATAAATCCATTCCAGAGAACAAGGGGGGCGATTTCTTCCCAAATCATCCCTCCTAGGAGAAATAGAAGCAGGGCCTGTATTTTGGAGGGTGAGGGCTGGACTGTGGTTTAAAAACTGCTATCCATTCTTGTGATGCTCTGGTCAAAGTCCCTTCCCGGGCTTATGATTAGTCATAAGCTTAGAGGACCTGAGGACGCGGGACTTTTGATGGGGCTGAGTCCTCCAGGAGTTGCAGGCAGGGGACTGATAAAAGTCCCTCTCTCACAAAGCACCAGCAGAGGAGAAGACAAAAAGTGACCTCCTATACTTGTGCATTGAGGTGCACCATGAGAAGTAACCCAACAGTCCAGAGAAACTTCCTGGGAGGGTCTGAGGAATGAAGGATTTGCTCCATCCTGGGACAAATCCAGGAAGGCTTCCTGGAGTAAGTGAAAACAGTATAAAGCATTGAGGGTGGCTGACAGCCATAGAGAGGTGGGATGAGCTTCCAGGAAATTTGGGGACTGGTCCTTCCTCCACTTGTTCATTGTTACAAGGTGGAAGCTGGGAGACCAGTGACTAATTCCAAACTGACCACCCTCTTCTCTCTTTCTGATGTATCACAAGAACTTTGGTCTTCAGATTTGGGGGTTTTGATCCAGGAGTTTATTTCCACCCTTTATTATTTTTTTTTTTTCCATCGTCTTTGTCCCGCATTAGATAGGAAACTGCGTCTTGTAGCTGTTTGTAGACTGAGGACATGCCTGGTTTTAAAACTGTCCTCTTCTCAATTTTTTGGAGACAAGACCATGCTATCACTGTAGCTGTCCTAGTGGAGGTTCTGTGGGGTGGGCTAAGTGCTCTGTGGTCTTCATACTTCAGCCTCTTGGCATGTTTCTTACAGCAACTTGATACAATTACTGAGGTGGCTCCTGACAGCAGCGTGAGGCTCACACTCATTGCTGGTCTTATTGGTGCATCTGTAGAGTGGGACTTGGCGCTTTTCTAGATCCACAGTGCCTGCCACGCCCACCCTGCTCATAGAAGCCCCCTGAGATGTCTTCTCTCTGAAAAGGACCCCATGTTTCCACTTCGTGGCACTTGTGTTTGAGAGGCTTCTTTCTATTCCTTGGCCTCTCCCGAGCTTGCCTGTGGCCATGGCTTCCTTCCTTCCATGCACTTTGCAAACCAAGGAACTGGCATCTGACAAGAATAAGCATGATGTGAACATCAAAAGCAGCCTTCCCACTAGTGTGTCCTGTTTGGCCTTACAGTCAGGCTTCCCAGGCGTGTGAACTCACAGGACACCTTGTAATTTTGAGAGCCTCAGTTTCCTCATTTTTAGTTATTAGGATAGTAGAGCACCAACTATTAAATATTGTACAAGGTTCAAGTGACATAATGATTGTGATATGCCTAGTTGGCTCATATTTCAGTGTGGGAGGAGGATGAGGATGAGGATGTTGTTGGTGATGTAGATGGTACTGATGGTGATGATAGAAATGACAATGGTGATGAGGATGAGATCACAGTGGTGGTGATGAGGGTGATGGTGGTGGTGGTGGTGCTGAAGATCACAGTGGGGATACTGAGGGTGATGGTGGTAGTGGTAGTCATGATGAATATGAATATGGTGGTAATGATGATAACGGCGATGATGTTTTGTCTATTATTGAATACTTACCCTATTTGATAGTTCATGGTCCTAATAACCACTCAATGTGGAGTTGTTCCAATTCTAGCACCTGTGTGCCTAGCTTTGTGTGGTATGAGCATGAACAGATAGTAACCCAGAACCCAGGTTGGAAGTCTTCTATATTACAAGACAATGACCTGGAGAACTTTCTGTAGTCATTATCTTTTTCAATTATTTCTCATTACCTGTCTTCAGTTATGAGCAACAGCTTCAACCCAGATTCCAAAAGCCAACACGGTAGGCTCATGTGAATTTTGGCCCATGTGAATTTTGAAATGATCCAAAGTCTCCAAGGAAAAAACACTTTTGCTTACTTCCTCTTTCCTCTTCTGAGTCCTCAACTCTTGTCCCACCAATTCAGAAGCTGCCTTGGGCTCCATGGCGCCACGTGCTAAGCCAGCCCAGCCAAGCCCTGCCCCCGACTCAAGGCAGTGAAGGCCTTGACTTTGGCCAACATTCCATCTGCAGGGGGAAATTTGGGAGTCTGACCTTACTCTCCAACTTGACTTTACACAGATGCTACCCTCCATGGACTGATTTGAATATCATATTTTCATTAATACATTCGGCAAGGATTTAACTATTTCTGGCCCTGTCTTATAGCATTGTCTACACATCAGTCAAAACAGAACAGGTCACCCGCGCTGCCCTCCTGTTTATCTATTAATCATCTGGCAAATAAACCACTCAGTATCCTGCCCACCTCAGTAATGTTTGTGATGTAATTTGTTTGGATGCCCAAATGTCACCAGCGTTGATTGTAAGAGATGAAAAAATGTACTTGCTCAGCATAGCAAGCTCTAGGCCAAAATGTAAGCATGAAATCTCTGGTTTATTTTTGTAATAATGTTTTACAGCTGTTTAATGACCCTGAAAAGGTTCAGTAGTCTGGTGTTCTGTATTTCAGAACAGGAGTGTATTATGCTTATAACAACCTTAGTTAAACAGTTTGAGCTACAACAATTGGAAAAATAGTATTTAATAAGAAGCCATTGTATTGTAGGTGAAGTTGTCTTAATTATTGCTTATTCTCAGTGTAAGAAAGCAAGGGGGGTTGCAGGAAATGGTCAAGGGTCACTTGAGCTGCATCCAAAGTTAGAGAAAGGACGAACCTTTGCAGCTGAGTGTACAGAGGGTGTGTATGTGTGTGTGTGTGCGCACGCGCGTGTACCCACACACAAGCATGCATGTTAAGTGTGACCATGTTAAGAAAAGGGCGTAGATTCCCCAACTGGTGGCACTCCCGAAACTTAGACAGGAAGGGGATCTACCTACTACCAGAACCGCATGCAGGAGACTATTTTGAGTAAAATCCACAGGGCTTTTGATCCCTCCCTCTCTGTAAAGAGTCCCAACCTTACACAACAGCTCAGAGATGTGGGATTCCTGCGAGGTGTCTGAGGCAGCACTTTTACCATGCTGATAAAAAAGGGAATATTTATTTGTGCTTGGCTAGACAACAATATTTGATTTTAAAAAATCCAGTTGAAATGGTTATTTTGAAAGTCATTTTATTTCCCAACTATTCTTTTCTGTAGTATAAGGATAAAACTCTTTTCATGCAACTTACTGGCAAGATCTATATTTTTTTGGACTATTCATGAGATTACTTTTTTTTTTCCTTGTGCTAGCAAAATGGAACTGTGTTTTTGTGTAAAATTTATTTAGACTCATAGCAGCTGGCATTTCTGGTGTCCTGATAGTTTTAAATTTCATTTTGAGTGAAAGATACAATTAGGTTCTCTATTGGAAGAGTTAAGTGAAAACTTTTGTCATTGATATCACAGGAAATAGTCTTGAAGGCAGAAATGCAAAAATCAAAATAACCATTACCACCATCAAAGACAGCTGAATGGCTCACTGTACCTTCAATGATGGGAAAGAGGAGACAATGTATTTTGATAATCTGTACACCCAATGGTAGGTTTCATGTGCGAAGAATACTGTCATCATAAATATGAAATTACATAGTTCAAGAAAAACAAAACAAAACAATGGAATCTAGAAATCTTCACCCCGGACCCCGACCTGCATTTAGAGGCAGAGCTGGGCCTCTCTATAGCTCACGGGGTGAGGGGTACCAAGGTGGTGAGACTCACATACAAGTCTGACTCTTCATCAATATTGATCATGCGGTTGAGTGCCGGAAGCACCCTGCCATGACCCCGCTGCTCAGGATAGGTCAGGACTGGTCAGAATGTTGTGATGTTTCTGTGTTTACAGTGACCTTGAACTGCCCAGCCCCAGTGAAGACATTTGGCTGCCTTTCCAGAGTTAGGTAAATTATGTATTCATTGGTTCCTTCTGCCAGTCAACCAGGGTTTATCGATCTTCTTCCTTATATGCTTAGGGCTGGGGCCAGGAGTTGAAGGCCAGGGGCCAGTCCTTCTCATTGTTTAGTAGTTTGCTTACTTCCTTTTATTTGTGTTAAAGGTTTTCCTACCTAGGTGAGCTATTTACAGGTTACCCAGAGGGTTGGGGCTTATTAATTGCCTTAAGGCCAGGATCATGGCCTGCCCTCTGCTGGCCCCAGACTTCTCGACGTGGATACCCCAGCTCCTGGATGGTTGGCGCTGAGTCCAGAGGCAGGGTTGCTGAGTGAAAGATGGGCTGAGGTCCCTGGAACAGTGGCCATTGGGGCACAGTGCTGTGTGTGGATGTGTAAGTCTGCTCTGCTCTTCAAGACATACCTGTGGAGCTGTGTGTGTGTGTGTGTGTGTGTGTGTGTGTGTGTGTGTGTGTGTGTGTGGCAGGAGGTCCCTCCAGGGACACGGATACACATTCAGTGAGGGAGCAGTTTGGTCCCCAAAGAAAGGCATTCTCCACGTGCTTGTCCCCAGAGGGCTGGGAAAAGGAGTAATAACACCTTCCATCAGAACAGTGGAGCCCCTGCAGGCAGCCCCACCTCCTCCAGCCCCCCACACTCCTATGGCAACAGTTGGATCTGATCCTTTAATGGTAGGATAAATGAACCCTTAGTTTCTCCAAGTATGCATTTGTCTAAGTTTCTGGAGTGCCACCGGTTGGGGAATCTATGCCCTTCTCTTAACATGGTCACACTTAACATGCATGCTTGTGTGTGGGTGCACGCATGTGCGTGCGCGCGCGCGCGTGTGCGCGCGCACACACACACACACACACACCCCCTCTGTACACTCAGCTGCAAAGGTTTGTCCTTTCTCTAACTTTGGATGCAGCCATGCAAGGACCTTTCATTGCTTCCCCAGGATGGCCCGCAGGCCCTTGAGGCCAGGCACATAAAGGTCCCTGGCAAATATTAACTGAATGGCGGAGGTAAGGAGTAAATAAATTCTGGATGGGCGAAGTGTAGAGAAATTGGGGCCGACCCAGGTTTTATGAGTCCCAGGCAGGGCCTGGGGCCAGCTCATCCTGCCTCGGCTGCTTTGGCCCAGGGACAGCACACCAATTACCCCACACTCTTTCCAAGAACTCATGCTTCCCTTCCTTGCTCTGAGTCAAACAGCAGGCGTTGGTTAAGTCGGGCTCATCACCACGGCCTCAGCTGCACCTGCTCCGTGGAAGCAGAGACGATCCTGAGCAGACCACGTGATGCAGCCCCAGGGCACAGTGGGACTTACTGCTCAGGCATCTCCCAGGCTCATCTGAGGGCCTGGGGCTGTAGTCCTAGGTGCAACTCCTGGGGAGCTGGCAGGCTCCTCTGAAATGTTGGTCTGTTAAGTTCTGAAGGGGTAATGTACTCCTAGTGTCTCATAGTGTCCCGTGGTGGAGCCATCAGAGGTGGCTGAAGCCTGGGATGAACAACCCGGTCACCTATAGTGAGAGAAATGGTGGTGGGGGTGGCTTTTCTTTGTTGGTTTCTGGACCTTTGGCTTCTGAGGGATAGCTAGAGACCCTCTCAGCTCTGATAAATCTGATTGTAGACCTTCTTGTGGAAACGCTGATGTTGAATCACATGAGGTTGAGGTGAGAATAAGTTTCCTTTGGGGCTTGACTTCTTTTATGGGCTGTGCTTATAGGATCTGTTCAGTCATTCATCCATTCAGTCAGGAAATATTGAAACCTAAGATGGGCCAGTTCTGTTCCAGGCCCCCAGGCTTTATCGTTGGCCAAGCACACAAGACCTCTGCCCTCCTGGAAAAGAAGCATGTCCCCAAAGAGGAAACTATAACACATCATGTTAGTGGTGAGTTCTATGAAGAAAGTTAGGTGTCAGGAAAGAGAGGGGCTGGGGATACTGACCTCCTTCAGGGTGGCCACAAAGGGCCTTTGCAAGAAGAGGATGTGTAAGCTCAGACTCACATCATGAAAGAAGCCAATTCTGCAAAGAGCAGGGAAGTGCATTCTAGAACATTCTTTTTCCCCTCCACTGAGGCATCGGCAATGACATCTGAAGACCAGTTGTTCAAAGGGGTTTAAAAACTGTCGGTGCTTAGGGAAAAATAAATGTTTTTTTTTTTTTTTTTTTTTTTTTTTTTAGCAGAATAAAAGAATTCTGTACTCAAAACTCCCATGTTCATTAGTTGAACTTGAAAACTCCCAAGTTTGTTAGTTGCCAAGCTGAGCCATTACTTGCATTGCATGATGGCGGTGGGGCAGGGGCACAGTCTTCAATTTGATGCCCTTCATCCAACTTGATTTGCAGTCTTGCTGCATTACACCTTTAGCCTCCTCTCTCAGCTAAATTCACATCAGGTCATCAGCAGCAACCTGAAAAGAGCCTGGATTCTTGGATTCCTGTCTTCTGAGCTGGCCAAATGGGCAGCCTTGGGCCAGCCATGTTGGCTTTGTACTGTACAAACTTCCACAGAGCTTGTGGGTGGAGTTCTGAGCATACTTATGTGGCTCCAGGATCATGATCTGCATGTGCTCAGAAGAGCCAGCATGGCTACGTGGGGTTTGAAGGGGAAGAAAGGGTTCCAGATAGGGCTCTGGAGGCTGCCAGTGCTTGCTGGGAGCCTTCAGCAACTTCTACACTCTGAACCTGCTCCTTCTTGCTGGACAGTGGGTGCTCTGAGCTCTGGGCCAGTCATGTCCATCGTTGTGTCTTCAGTGATAGGGATTGGCACACACCGAGAATTCAGCGAGTTTGTTGAATGAATGTAAGAATCTCTATATGAAAGCAACTCCTTTCTGTCCAGTCTTCAAAAGGTTTATTTTCATTTGGGTATAGACTACCACCAGAAACAAAGAGGAAAGATGGCAAATTGGAAGCCATTATTTTATCTCAAGTGACTTCTGTGTGTATGCATGTGAACATGTGCAGTTTTCCATTCATTGTCCATCGATACCGCTTCAGTTAACCCTGCACCATGGTTGCAATCCTTCTCCCTCCTGGAACTAAAAAGCCATGTCTTCCCCTCCCCCATCTCTTGCAAGATAGTCTCAGCCCCTCTCCTTGCCAAGGAAGTTGAGTCTCTTGTTGGAGACCCTCCATGCCATGCAGCACGGTCTGTCTGGCAGGAGGCCCAGCAAGCATCAGACCCTGCTGGGGCTGAATGTGCTTCCTCCACAGTTGAATTCTGTCCCTACAGGTACCCTGGGGGAATTGCTTGGCCCCACATCTCTGCTGGGGTTAAAGGAAGCTCCTAGACCACCTGGATGGCCAACACAACTAAACATTGGGATACAAAGAGGAGAGATGCACAGAAACCATTCTATGGCAGGAAATGTATTTGGGCTCCTTCAGGTGGAAGTCAGATCTGCAAATAGAAGAAGCCCAGGCATAGTTCATTGACTGTCAATCTTGAGCTCCCTAGCATGCTCTTCCCTGCGACTCACCTGGAACAGTCTGACTTTTGCCATTCTGCACAGTCTGCAGAGGGGCAGAGAGGTCTATTAAAGCCAATTATGCAGACTAGCTTTGAGTGTTAGTGTTTAACAAACAGTTTTGAGTTCTAATTTTCTGCAAAACACATAGTGCAGGTACAATTTGTACTCATTACTGTATATTGGGAAAGTTATTAAAAACACTCAAACTTGGTTGAGACTTCCTATGGCATCGTCCCTGGATTTTAATTGGTTTTTATCTAGCTCTATAAAAGATCTCTTTAAGCCCAATCAAAGTCCTGCCTCAGATATCTTGCCAGTTGAAGGACAGGGAGAGCCCACTCTAAAGTGTCTTTGCCTCCATCCAAATTTGAACAGTCTCAGCAATCTACTAAGATTCCACCAAGAGATAATTTATACTTCTTTTGATGGACACAGTTATCAAATGACAAAATAACAGTGTTTCGTAACATAAGGGTTAAATCTTAATCTCTAAGGTTTGCAAAGCCGCTACTCGCAGTCTCCTTAAAATTTAATATACCTCGTTAATGCTTCCTTGCAAACACTGAAGGATTTTTATGATTATAATCATGTGTTACAGCACCTAGTACTGTTTCTAAGCAGCATACTAATCAGCTTAATGAGATATTACTGCACTTTTTGTTGACTAAAGCAAAATCCCTTTTATTGTTCTAAAGCCTGTCCTTTACTTTATTTTTTCCCAAAACATTATCTTGTTTTATTATGTACCAGTAAATATCATGCCATTGGGTTTTTTTTTTTTTGGGCCAAATCATAAAACGATCTCTTTCATCTCAGACTGGTGAGTGTATTGAATATAGTAAACGGAAACCAAAGTTCATAGTGAGTCTGCTTGGTCTCACAGTGAAAGCCTTTCTGCTGTAAAAGCAAACTTTGAACTGAACCAACAGGTACAGGTGTTACATGGGGTAAAAGGAGGAAAAGTTTAACACAGTAGCCCCTTGATTTGTTATTAGGTGTTGAAAGTGGTAAAACATTAATAATTTAAATGTGAATGAATAATTGCCGTCTGCAAATAGAAAATACAAGGAAGACGTTCTATCGCCAAAACAAATTGGAGGCACGATGCCATATTGCATAATTGGCATTTAATAATTCATTTTTTTATTATTGTTTTTGACTATAATTCCTTAGCATTATTATGTGTAGGTAAGGCATGAAATGCAAATTTGCCACCAGCTGATGCCAGTGAGTCTTTGCACCATGGTATCTGGCACAGATCTGATCTCTCTCTTTATTTGTAGGGATGGAAGAAGCGAGTCTGTGCCTTGGAGTGTCCTCGGCGGCGCCTGAAGCTGAGCCCCACCTGAGTGGCCCTGTCCTCAACGGCCAGTATGCCATGAGTCAGAAGTTGCACCAGATCACCTCCCAGCTCAGCCATGCCTTCCCCGAGCTGCATCCGCGGCCCAACACCGAGGAGAAGACCCCTGCACCCCTAGATGAGAAGTCACACGTGCCCATGAGTGGCCAGCCCATGGGCAGTCAAATGGCGCTTCTGGCCAACCAGCTGGGTCGCGATGTTGACACCAGCCTCAATGGTCGGGTGGACCTGCAGCAGTTCCTCAATGGGCAGAACCTGGGCATCATGTCCCAGATGAGCGACATCGAGGATGATGCCCGCAAAAACCGGAAGTACCCATGCCCTCTCTGTGGCAAACGCTTTCGTTTCAACAGCATCCTCTCCCTGCACATGCGCACCCACACTGGAGAGAAGCCCTTCAAGTGCCCCTACTGTGACCACCGGGCGGCACAGAAGGGGAACCTCAAGATTCACCTGCGGACCCACAAGCTGGGTAACCTGGGGAAGGGGCGCGGGCGGGTCCGCGAGGAGAACCGCCTGCTGCACGAGCTGGAGGAGAGGGCCATCTTGCGGGACAAGCAGATGAAGAGCAGCCTGTTGCAGCCGCGGGCAGACCTGAAGCCCCTGCCGCACGCACAGCAGGCCCCGCTGGCGGCCTGCAACCTGGCCCTGCCTGCCAACCACAGTGTGCCGGATGTGGCCAACCCTGTGCCCTCACCCAAGCCCACCAGCGTTCAGGAGGACGCGGTGGCCCCCGCGGCTGGCTTCCGCTGCACCTTCTGCAAGGGCAAATTCAAGAAGCGGGAGGAACTAGACCGTCACATCCGCATCCTGCACAAGCCCTACAAGTGCACGCTGTGCGACTTCGCGGCCTCTCAGGAGGAGGAGCTGATCAGCCACGTGGAGAAGGCCCACATTACCGCTGAGTCAGCTCAGGGTCAGGGCCCCAACGGTGGCGGGGAGCAGTCCGCCAACGAGTTCCGCTGCGAGGTGTGCGGCCAGGTGTTCAGCCAGGCCTGGTTCCTGAAGGGCCACATGCGGAAGCACAAAGACTCCTTCGAGCACTGCTGTCAGATCTGCGGCCGGCGCTTCAAAGAGCCGTGGTTCCTCAAGAACCACATGAAGGTCCACCTCAACAAGCTGTCGGTGAAAAACAAGTCCCCCAGCGAGCCCGAGGTGCCTGTGAGCATGGGCAGCATGTCCCAGGAGGCCCACGCCAACCTGTACTCCAGGTACCTCTCCTGCCTGCAGAGTGGCTTCATGGCCCCAGACAAAGCCAGCCTGAGCGAACCCAGCCAGCTCTATGGCAAAGGGGAGCTGCCCATGAAGGAGAAGGAGGTGCTAGGGAAGCTGCTGTCACCCATCTCCAGCATGGCTCATGGGGTCCCGGAGGGGGACAAGCACTCCCTCCTGGGATGCCTCAACCTCGTGCCGCCGCTCAAATCCAGCTGCATCGAGCGGTTGCAGGCAGCTGCCAAAGCTGCGGAGATGGACCCGGTGAACAGCTACCAGGCTTGGCAGCTCATGGCCAGGGGCATGGCCATGGAACACGGCTTCTTATCTAAAGAGCATCAGCTACAGCGCAACCACGAAGACACTTTGGCAAACGCTGGAGTTATGTTTGATAAGGAGAAGCGGGAGTACGTGTTAGTGGGAGCAGATGGCTCTAAGCAGAAAATGCCTGCTGATTTGGTTCACAGCACTAAAGTGGGCAATCAGAGAGACCTGCCAAATAAGCTCGACCCTTTAGAAGGCAGTCGGGATTTTTTGTCACATGGGCTGAACCAGACGCTCGAATATAACCTGCAGGGTCCCGGGAACATGAAGGAGAAGCCCACCGAGTGCCCTGACTGCGGCCGGGTGTTCCGCACCTACCACCAGGTGGTCGTGCATTCCCGTGTCCACAAGCGGGACCGCAAGGGTGACGAGGACGGGCTACACGCGGGTCTGGACGAGCGGCGTGGCTCAGGCAGTGACCAGGAGTCCCAGTCGGTGAGCCGCTCCACCACACCTGGCTCCTCCAACGTCACTGAGGAGAGTGGGGTCGGAGGTGGCCTCTCCCAGACCGGAAGTGCCCAGGAGGACAGTCCGCACCCCTCCTCGCCGTCCTCCTCAGGTAGGTTGGCAGGGAAGGATGGGGACAAGCAGCTTGCGGAAGGGTCCTGCCCAGGGCTGCCTGGTTCTGCACCTGGGCCTTCAGTCAGTGTGGAGGTCAGTGTGTCTGGATGGTCTATGGTGGCAGGTGGGATGCTGGGCAGTGCCTCCCTTTCCTTCAGGCTGCCCTGTCTCAAGGCAAGGGCTGTCATTCCGACTCTTTGGCCTTCCCCTGAACACTGGCTACCAGGAAAGACAGCTGATCCTCCTCCCATGTGGTGGAGATGCCAGGTGGCATGCTTTTTAATGGGGCATAGCTTGTCCTTCCCCTGCAATTGCTCAGCCCCATTTACACCCTGACCCTATCTGCTATCACCTCATCTCCAGAAGCTGGTATTCTGCTGCATTCTGTGGATGTGAATGTGGAAGTTGGGACCCTTGCCATCTCCCCCACCCAACACACTTAGTGTGTTTCCAGTAATCTCTCATTTGGGAATTCTCTCCCAGTCTCCACCTCCACAGCAAACATATCTCTCATCTCCTTCCAAAATTCCAACCTGGCTCACCTGTTCAGTCCATCTGACCCAGAGAGTGGAGCCACTTCCTTCCAATGGTTTAGCCAAGCACAGAGATTTGAAACCCAGATGCGTGCCTGTCTGTCTTAAATTGTACTTTGTTACATGGGTGATACAGCTTTGGGGTCTAAAATAGCAAAGCAGAAAAATCTGTCATCAAAATGTCTGTGAAACGCTGAAGCTTCCTGGCCCTGTTTGAAAAAAAAAAAAAAAAAAAAAAGAAAGAAAGGAAAAAAAAAAAAAAAAAAAAACTAGTCTAAGACGGCTAAATTAAAATCACTACCTAACAGCAGGTAAGAGGTTGCCTTCATCCATATTTCCAAAGTCCCTTACTAATGGATAGTAAATTGAAAGTTATATCTCTGGCCCTTTATAAAGAAAGCACCTCGCTAATACTGTAATCATTCTGCAGCCTAACAACAGAGGAAATCATGCCATAACAAATACCCTGTTACTAATGGCAACATTGATTTCTGCAATCAGCCATTAAGTCTAGAAAATGAAAGACAGTTTGAGGCACCTCGAGGCACTGCATTGCCCACTGTTAAAGATGTGGCAGCACACTGTTGAGGGTCATTTTTTAAAAGTTTTGTCTTCTCTTCTTTTTTTTTCCTCCCCCCTTCTCAGTCTCGATAAATATCTCGGTCACAGAGGCAATCCGCTGCTACAGTTATTAAGTAGGTGCCAGTTTGGTTTTGTTGTTATTGTCATGCTTCAGCCTACCCTTCTCCTAGGACAAAATTAGTATTAAAATAAAGTGTGAGTGTGGAGGCTTTT
Organism: Tamias sibiricus; assembly: GCA_025594165.1. Classification (NCBI taxonomy): domain Eukaryota; kingdom Metazoa; phylum Chordata; class Mammalia; order Rodentia; family Sciuridae; genus Tamias; species Tamias sibiricus. Next base: position 41,534,575 of record CM046672.1, read on the forward strand.
TACAAACCAGTAAAGAATTGTTAAGACACATAAATCTGGGCTGCACATTCCAGAGATTCCGATAGCACTTAATGCTGCTGCTTAAATACCCATGAAACACACTGTCTACTCCTGGAGTCCTAGACTTGCTCGCGATTTATTGCTGGTGAGACACTGTGGAAGAGTCTAACCAGGAACGTGAGCACCACGGAAGGAAGGATGAGGTCATACTACAGGGAGCAACTACCATGCGGAACATACTCAGAGGCAGGCAAGGGAAGGCTTTCAAATCGCCCTGGCTGACAGCAGGAACTCCATAAAGATGGCCACACCATGGAGGGAGCAAGTGCCAGGTGTCCCACTGTCTGCCAGGAAGGACTCTTTCCAACCTCCTAGGAAGGGGTCTTCTCTTCTGGGGAACATAGTCTCAATTGTTCTTGAATTGGGGACCCTTCAGGGGCAAAAAGCAGAGACCCAACTGACTCCCCTAAGTTTTGGGAGTGATGTGGAGTTCACATTGACAGATTTCCATCCCTCTCCCAGACCTTCTAAAATGAGAGGGTCTCATCAACAGAATATTCTGACACCAAATGTTCGGCTTCATTAATGACGTGTTTACCGTGTTTTTCTCACCTTCTGGCCAAGTGATAGCCTCATGCTATTCCTATCTCTGTTGCTTTCCTGTCTCTAAATACTCTGTTGAAAAAAACCCATTTTGCTTAAAAGAACCAACCATGCTTATGACTCAAAAGAGAATTATACTTGAGTTGCGGTTATCTTCTCACTTTTATTTCCCTCATTGAAGTATTTTACAATTGTGAATACTGATTCTTTCATTTCTGGTTGACTTCTTTGTTTTCTTCATATTCAAATTAGACCCTTTCATAATTTTCCGACTAAGTAAGAAATTGATGGCATACCAATATGCAGCCTAAATCAGCTGCGTGTCTGGGGCTTTCAGGTTTTCCTGGGATTTAGGACTCTCAACCAAATCTGGTTAGTTTTCCCTCTTATTTCTAACAAGTGTTACATGTACAAAGTATGCTTAAAATAAGCATTTAAATAAAAATCTTGACACAATAGTTATTTTGTTATTACCTGTTAGAGAGAAACCTGCAAGGTGAAGGGGAGAAAAAAAAATTTAAGCCCTTAAGTAAAGAAAGAAGTTCTTATTAAGGCTTCTATTAAGAAATAACTGCAAAACACGGTTTTACAAATTTCTCAGACTGCATAACAATGTCACAAAACTTAATTTGCATCACTTGATTCTTTTTTTGTTGAAAACTGGGTCAGTAGGGCCTGAGAAACTATTTTTTCAGATCTTAACCAATGAATTCTTCTTTATAAATCGCTGCTCTTAACATGATAGTAGTTCTGAATTCATCATAAAAAACCTTTTTACCAGAGCCTCTTAGAACAGATCTCTAGAAGAAGGCTTACAATGAGTGGCAGAGGCGTCCTTTGTTATCTGATGTAATTCTTTGCAAAGGAGGATTGGGAATGGAGTGGCTGTTTAAAAATGTCTTGCTCAGACCGAGACGAAGAAGGGGTCAAGTTTGCAATCAAACAGTTATTGCCGAGATGGGCGACTGTCACTGGCTAGGCTAATGTGGGATGCAGCTGTTTGTTATGTGAGCAAAAGAATGTTTGAATCAGTGAACATGTGAAAATGATTCCAGTGAACCAGAAAATGTGTTTGTTCTTTGGCTCTCCAAACTGCTGAGAACCAAGCTCAAGATCAACTGCGAAAACTAGGACCTTTGACAAATTGAGAGGTCATATTTTCTAACAGAAAATGGACAGAACTAGTCACACTTCCCCCTCTTTTCCCTTTGTTTTATTTTTGTTGTTGTTGTTGTTTATTTGACTCACCAATAATCTCACACCATCCTAGATGTCACTGCTGCCTCCGTGTTCAAGGCAAAGGGAAACTATTTGGAAAGCAGCAGCTTATAAATTGTACTCTTTTATGACATTTAGAGAGCGGGGCGGCAGTTTTGATGCTTCCTCATTTCTGGCTTGCGTGCAAACGCTCTGATGGCATTAATCTTTGCATCTTTCCCTAAAACCTCCTCTAAGACCTGGGCTCCGATCCTGGCTTTACTCTGAGTCAGAAAACGACCCAAGTTCTGTTTCTTCAGATTTTGCTTTGGAAATCACGCTTAGAATAATTAAAACTTAATGTACTAAGAAACGATACTGTTCATTATATCCAACAGGGCAGTTACCTTCCGAATTCCCCATAATTTTGGAGTGGGGATAATTGAAGTGTTGATGGTGGGAAGGGGGTAATTGAATGCATTGACCCTCTGTTCATTAAATAAAGTCGGCTAAGTTGCATGATCAATGGAAAGCAAAGATGAAAATATTGTTAACCCCTGCTTCTTCTGCTATAATATTCTGAGATGGTCAAGGATTATTTGATCAGCTGGGCTAAAATCCTTGTGGGGTCTTCCTTTGTTGCTGGAGCAGCATTCCTGAAATGCTGGGTCTCCATCCAGTGTAGGCCCATTGACCACAGCATCAAAGGCCTTTATCCCGGACTCCCTTGCATTTACATCGGGTGTATAGTGATATGATAGATTTTCTTTCTTTTCCACCTCTTTTTCTCTTGTGGCTCCCCCTCCCTGCCCCCCATTCATGATTACCACTGCCTGCTCCACATGAACAAATCCAGGCATCCAAAAGAAGAAAAAAAAAAAAAAAAAAAAACAAAAAAAAAGGGAAGAAAAAGAAAAATTTAAGTCTGAGGATTAAGATCTTCATTTTTTTTTTTTTTTTTGCTTGTGCATTCCAATTGTTCTTAAAATATTTGGCAATGTCAATTAGTAACTGAGCAGAGTTAGCTGATGAACACAATTTTCCAGTAGACTGAGCACCCTATTGTTGCCGAGCGAACAGCAGATTTCTGAGGTCATTATCATTCGCTGGTTGCTTGGCCCAGCTGCTTCCTGCTGCAAAAGCCAAACTTTATACTGGAGCTCGGGGATGGCTGCAGCAACAGGGGGCTGGGAGGGGGAGAGGGGAGCTGGCTGCAGAGCCGAAGACAGTCATTATCAGCAGAGGAAACAGAAAGTAAAAGTTTCCAGGCAATTCCAGGAAAACTGCCGGATATCAGGCTCCTTCTTCCTGTTCCTTTCCAGCAGCTTCGCACCTCCAGGCAGGGAATTAGAAGGACCAGGGAACACCCCCTGGGTATGGTGGCGACTAATCCCTTTGCAGAGCAGAACTTTGGAAAGCAATAATCCCATTTGTAAATTTACTTAAAAAAATTTTTTTAACCCAATATAAAGCATGTGCATGATTCCTCCATTGCTAGATGCTTTCATTTTTGTAAAAAATAAATAAATAAATAAACATAAAGGAAGCAAGTCGTTTAAAAAAATATTAGCAACTTAAAATTAGTAAACTTGGGGCTGACAAACAGGGAACATTATTTTTTTTTTTCTTCCATAGGGATCTTTTGAGCACATAATAGTCTGAAATTCCTTGCAAAATCAAATTCAGTGTCGGAGGCTGACTCTTCCCATCCCGGCTTCCTTCTTTTCTTCCCTCCCTGTACCGTTCCCCCCCCACCCCCAAGCCTCCCTTCCCACCTCCTAATTTGGGAGCTGGTTCAGTGAGATGAAAAGCTGCACTTTTTTTAAAGCTCAGCTGTTAAAGCCGAGCGCCATATGCAGCCCTTCCGTCCCGCCGTGGGAGCGTGTGCAGCGGCCACAGTGTTTGTGGAGATTTACCGAGGCTCTGCTTGTGTGTGCCGAAGCTGTGCCCAGGCAGACGCTGGCCAAGGCCCTTCCTCCAGGCTGAGGGCCGACGTGGCTGCCCGTCTGGTCAGATACTGCTGGCGAGACTCCTGGGGAATGTCAGAGGGGGCCAAGGTCAGAGGCCCCAGTGACCTCCCCCGTGGGCTCCTCACCCTGCCACTGGTCCTGGGGTGGTCCTTTCCCTGGGGCAGGCAACCTGCTGATGCTGGGATGAAAGTGGCTCTCAGATGCTGGTTCCCTTGGGGGCAGTCCCTTCCCTGGGGGCTGGATACTTTCCAGCAGCTTCTTTTATAAACTTCCCATTCACTCTGAACTTTTATTGTCTTGTGTTTAGGAACAATTATTTGGGAACACTCAGTGACATTGTGGAGCTTTTGCTGTCTCTCGAACCCCTTTGCATGTGGCTATAAACCCCACTCCTTTGGGACTTAATGCCAAGGTCAGGTCACTTGGCCTCTCAGAAAGAGAGAAACTGTATCACCTCTAAAAATCTTTGGATTAGGAGTGTGACATAAGAGACGTGTGACATAAATCCCAGGAGCAAAGTCCCCTCTAAGGTTTCTGTAGATTTGGGGCACGAGGGGTTAGAGCCCAGGTCTAGGGTTGCTCAAGCCCTGCTTGTGTTCACCCGATGGGCTCAGTTTACCCATCTGCAGGGTGGGCACCAGGAGACTCCAGTTTCCTCTTCCTCTCCTCAGGTGCTCTGAGGGCTGCTGCGTTCCTGCCCACAGAACTCCACAGCGTCCAAAGTGCTTGCTCCATGATGCTTTGCGCCCTCTGTATGCTAACATGAGGAGCGGAAACATTCATTAAAATCTAAATGTAATGGCCATGAGGAAAACACAGATTAACTAAGGAAAGGTTACAGGGAAGCAAGGAATGAAGTAGACAGTTTTCCAAACTGAACAGGAAGCATGAGCAGTGTGATTCCTAGTAGTTTGAATGGGAGTTTCGGCTCAGGTCCTGGCCACCCCGCCTTGGGTGTGTTGAGACTGGAATTAGCAGTTTGCTTTGCAAACAGCCGCAGTGTGTCCTCTGCTTGATGGTTCAGCCAGGAGCAGGTATCATGAGCCTGCAGAGGCTGCCTTTCACCCACTCGTTTAACTGTGCTTCCAAGTTACTAGGAAATTACACCCACGGTGTTGTGTTTGCACTGCCAGGGGCCACTGCCACAGAGCTGGGGGCAGCTTCTGTTTGCAGGGTGACTTGGGGTCCTCCCGCCCACCCAGATCCCTTCTTCACCAGGCTGCTGATCCTTCGAATCCCTTCCTCGGTCTGAAGCTTTGTGCCTTGCTCATAAGAAGTATGCTGCGGGGAAGGGGAGGCCAGACAGGCTGCCTGCGCTACATCTCAGCCGCTTTCCTCCAAGGTGTCCTGATCACGAGAGGGGTGGGAGCAGAGTCAGACTTCAGTAAGTCCTGTGTTTTGCTGCTCCTGGAGACTCTGGAGTCCTTGGTGACCTAGAGGTGGAGGGTAGAGGGAATCCGCTGGGAAAGAACGGTGCAAAGAGCAGTTGGGGGCCTTTGGAGCCTGTGAAGTTAGAGGAGGGACAGTCAATTCCTTTAACTGTGGAGCTGTGTCTGAGCATTGATGGTAGGGGTGGAGAAACCCCTGCAGAGATGGGGAGGTTGGATTTGTGCAGATTCCCCGATGCACTGTGACCCGTCTGGACCTTTGCCATCGGCGGCCCTGGGGCCTGCACGCTGCTGTCCTGGGCTCCTCACCTCCCTTCCCCTCTCTCTCCTCTTTTGGCATCTGACTGGACTCTGCACCCTAGTCACTGGTCTGGCACACTGAGGAAAGAGGAGGGGGTTCTCCTCGTGGCCTGAGGATGCAGAGAGGAAAGAGGCCTTCCAAGAGGTGCAGGGTGGGTGGAGGGCAGGCAAGCAGGTGGCAGTGTGTGTGGGGGGGTGTTCTCTGATCTCCCCGGGAAGCTGCTGCAGCTGAGAGGAGCCCTGGGTCCCCCTTGCCTTTTCCTGGCAGGACGGGACGATGGCAACATTTACTTAAGCTGTGGAGTTTGGCACTGCCGCAGCCAGGCGCCATCTGGAAAGCTCTTCTCAGAAAGCCGTGGACCCTCCCCAAAGGAACTTAGAGGAACAGGGCTTGGGCAGCGCTGTGGGACTTTTTCCTTGGGCAGGTCCTTAGCACTGAGGCACCTGAGCAGGGCTGGGAGTCCCCTGGAAGCCACGTGGCTAAAACATGGGCTTCCTCTCCGCCAGGCCGCTCCGGTCCATTCTAGAGCCAGGCCTGGCTTAGGTTTTCTTTGTGAGAGCGCTCGCTTTCCCGGTGCTGTGTCTCCATCTATTTATCTTGTACTGCGTTTTGCTTCTCGTCTTCACCTAAGTCCTTGTGGATTGTGGGCATGACAGCGTGGGCCTGACCCCCACTGTTCTGGTCAGTTGTGGGTACCACCTTGTCAGAGCAGAGCCAGTGAGTGCCACATAGGGACCAAACGCTTTACCTCTAAATGTGCTGAGGAGACAGATCTGGAACTCGATGGCTTGGCTTGTGACAAACAGGGCCAAGCTAAGCACAGAGATTTGCCACCATCCTTTCCCTGATCCTCAGCTTCAAAAAGACCGTGGAGTCCCCCAAACAGTGCATGTCTGAACACCATCTCCAGCTGCCTGATGGGTGGCCAAGGCTAAACGGGAGCTGTGTGAAAACAAGGGTGACAGTCTAGGTGGCGTTCGTTGGCCTTCCTCTTTTTAATATTCCCCACCCCCACCACCAAAAGAAAATTGTCCAGGGCTTAGCTTCTTGTGGGACTGACTCGTCTCTTCATTGCTGTGGACCTTGGGGGTTTTGTGTGACATGTGGCATGTGCCCGAGAGAAGTGAGAGACACAGCACACACTGACTCCTTGGCTGCGCTGCCCACCGCACACGTGGGGGACCGGTCCTCCCCTTAAAGGTGTCCAGCCAGGCTGCTGACCTGAGCATGAGGAAGGGCGTCGTGGGTGAGCTTGGCTTTGAGATAGATCTCTCTCATCCCTTGCTGCTAAAGGACAGGGTCGTATTTTGACTTTCCTCGTGAGGCAGTGTACACCTCTGGGCAACCTTGTTTCACTTGGTGCCTTGGGTCAAGGGCAGCCCACAGAGGAATCTGTTCTTTCCTTTGCGGAGCACATCGTGGGGCTGGGATTTTGTCTGAGACCACAGTGGTTTCTCTTGTTTGCCTCAGTTCCAGCGCCATCGGATGCTCAAGAAAACAGGTCCCTACTACGATGTCTCATCTCTTCATTAAAGTAATGTCCAGACACTCTTAACTCCGTAGTTGTCATCCATGGTTTTTGGACACCCTCCGTGGTCTTCAATCAGTAAGAGAGGCATTTTGGAACATTTCCAAGTGCTTCTGTTGACTTCAACATAAAAGGTGCGCATTGGTGATTTTCTTGAAGAGCAAGAGAGATAACCTGCTTCTCTCCATTGCTGAATGTGTTTTTTTTTTTTGTAAAATTGTTGTTAAAATAAGTTTTTTTTTTTTTTAAATTTAGTTTTAGGAACTTGTCCTGAAAAATTGAAGTGATCATTCAGCAAAGATGCTTTAGGACCTCATTATCCCAGTTGTGGAAGGAGCCTTGGCAAAGTTTGTGTCCATTCCCAACCAGGTCTGCCACCCCAGAAATGTCCTTGCTGGTGACCCTACAAACCTTTCTACTCCTTCTCCTCCAGGAAGGCGGTTTGATGATTCTGCGGCTATTGTTTAATGACCTTTTCTTTTTCTTAGTGTAAAGTAATCCTTGTTCAGGCTGGATATTTACAAGATACAGATAAATAAAAATAAAGACAATTTCTAAATAAATATCATTCAGAAGGTATTGTGAACATTTTAGTTCACACTTTCCAGTCCTTTTAAAGAGGTATTTGACAAAAAAGGATCATCCTATACATACTTCTGCATAAATCCTGGTTCAAATATATGTCATATACTTTTTCATCATTGAAAATCCCAAACAAGGGTCAGCAGAAATTTCCTTTAAAGAGCCAGAGAGTAAATATTTTAGGCCTTGCAAACCATGTGGTCTTTGGAGTAAACTCTCCATTCTACAGTAAATGAGAGGGCGTGGTGGTGTTCTGATAAAACTTTATTTACAAAAACAGGCAAAAGGCTTGATCTGTCCCAGGGGCAGTGGTTGGCACACTGCAGTCCTGTAGCGATAGCTACACTTTTTGTTTTTTATAGCCTCACACAAATAATATGCTCTTTGAAAAAAAATATCAGAACTAGGGAGAAGTAAAGAAAATAAATCTGCATCTGTTTATGATTTAACCAGCACCCCACCATGAAACACGGGACTCATTTCTGTTCTTTCACGCAGAGAAGCAACACTGGTGAACACCTTTGCAGTGTTTGGGTCCCGATGGCCCTGATCATCTGCATGACTCCCCTAAGTGAAAGCACCTCACACTTCAGCCTCTGGTCACAGGCAGACAGCCCCGAGGCTGTAGGGGTGCCTCATCCAGGGGTTCACCACAGCTGGAGGCACTTTCTTCCTGTGCCGTAGTTTACACATGAGAAAATTCCTCCTCTGACTGTCTTCCTGAAGTTGGGTCATTCCCTGTCCCCAGGGTACCTGTGACTCATTTGTTCATTCATAAGTACGCTCATTTATTTGCTCAATCATTAATTCATTTACTTGTTCTCTGAAATCAGAACCTGATTTAGTAGGTTCTGAATTCTGAGCAATGCCTTGGGGCTGCAAAAGTGAGCTGAGGCACATCTTGGAGACCAGGGACTCAGAGCCTGGTGGTGGGTAATTCGTAGACTGAGATGGGCACATGGGAGGGTTTATTACCCCAGTGGGTGTTGGAGCCCCTCAGTGCCCACATTGGCTTCTGAAGGACTCAAAGAGGGTAAGGAGGCTTATCAGTCACCTACGTGAACTCAGCAAAGAGGAGCGATTCTTTCCATCGGTAAAATCCAGCCAATCTCGGCGACTTCCAGGAGGAGGCAGACTGCCTCTGACTGGCTATTGTCCCTGCTCCCTGGCAGTGAACTTCAGTCTAAATCAGTGTCTCTTGATTCAGAGAAGCCCTGGGAGAAGAATTCAACTTTTGAGGGAGACCCCCAGGCCAGGAAGGCAGGGCAAGGCCAGAGCAGGATGGGGACACCTATCCTAGAGAAGTGGGGTCTCCTTGGCCAGGCTGCCCACAGAGCCATACTGGACAGGAGTCTCAGGGAGCCAGAGCAGCCAGGGAGAGGAAGGGCTGTGTTCTCACAAGGGAACCGGGGCAGGCTGCAGGCTCCACCTCGTGACCCCATTCATGCTGTCACCATAGTCATTGCAGAAGTCAGTGTCCCAGGTGGTGTAAGACTCTCACTGGGACCCTGCACATAGAGCACCCTGAGAATCTAGAAGACCTCACCTGGGAAGGAAGGGTCTGGTCTTGTCCACTGGGCCCACGCTAACCTTGCCTGACTTGGGAACTGCCCACGCTGGCCCCACAGCGGGGCAGGGGAGTCACGTCGCAGCCCATGCCCCATCCGACGGGACGGCTCAGTAGGGATGGCTCTGCAGATGACGCTGCTCTTCGTAGTGGGTGGTGGGACAGGACCTGCTCACAGGGCACTGGGTTCTCCTGTTGAGGAAACAGCTCAGGGCAGGACTCACCTGCTTCGGTCTGCTGCTTGGCTCACCGGGTCCTGCAGCGTCGCCTGTCCTGCTGGGCCCGCTGGGCAGCTCTCGTCCCTGCTCTGGGCTCGCCTTTCTCACCCTCACTGTTGGGAGTGGGGTGGGAGTGCGGAAGGCTCTGAGACCCCTTTCGGCCTTCATACTTTCCCGTCTCTGGTCTTGCCCCTCCTCGCCCTTCCCGAATGTTTCCTTGACCCCAAGGAACTCAAAGGGCCTCATCTGCTTATCCTGAGCAGAGAGCCAGGGCTCCCGCGGGCTGAGGATTTCATAGATTTCTGACTGATTTACTTGTCTGAGCCCTGTCAAGGCATCTTGGAGGGCCTGGCATGCCTGGTGGGAGGGCCAAGGAGACCCTCTTGTATCTCCTTTCCCATTGGGTGCCTCCCACCGCCTGTCCCTCCTAGATGTGGTGAAGGCAGAATCCTGTAGCTGGGAGACCCCTGTTCCACCCAGCCTGGCTGAGGGTTTGCTCTTTCAGTGGCGCCTGACCTTGCAGGGTACGGGAAAGGTGGAGACTGAGGTAGTTGTGGCTGGGGTCTCTGTACTACTCCTTCCCAGTTGTGTGGCCCAGCAAGGGCTCTTTAGTCTCTGTGCCTTGGCTTCTCCATTGTCAAAATGGGAACATTTGTAGCACTAGTGTGTCTGTATAAAAGTGCTCAGTCAGGACCCTTCCCAATAGATGGAATCTGTTTGTAGTATTATTTCCACACTGTACAATACAAAGACAACTGGGTAAAATGGGAAACTTGACCAGTTGAATGATGGTTGGGAGTTACACAGCACCAAAGGGGTGGCCTCACCGACTTGCTCTCATTGAATCTGGTGGATGTTTGAATGCCTAGTAAAATGGCGGGAGCAGTTGTTCTTATCACACTCTCTTCACTGGAGAAAAATGGGGGTCATTACAAAGCAGTGATTGGCATTGCCCTTGGTAGGCAGCCGTCTTCCATCATGCAGACTCAATGCATGGCTCCATCCCTGCCCACTTTTCCCACATTCTGTGTTGCCACAAGTGAGTCTTGATTCAATCCAGCAAGGCCTAGTAACTTCTTGCATTTGTCATGTCTTATTTTATTGTTATGCTCATGGGTGGGCCAGTCACCATGGCCAGGGGGATGGGTCACACCACTTAGCTCCGGTCAAGCAGGGCTAACGTTTGGAGGGGTGGGGAAGGGAGAGTGTGATCTCATCCAGCCCAGTAGCTGGAAATGGGAGAGAGAAACTTTCTCACTGAAACTCAGATGGAGGAGACATGGAGAGTGAGCAACAAAGTAGTGTCCAAGATGTCATGGCACCAAGATTATGCCAGTTGAAGAAGCATTTATCCTCCTGTTGAGAACATCTGGGCAGATGCAACCCCCATCCCTGAGCAGAAGAGATGTGATTCTGTAACCAGCAAGGAGTCTGTGCTCCCTCCTTTCCTCTGGTTGTAGAGAAGACTGTGTTACATGGGAGAATGGTTTTTTTTTTTTTTTTTTTTTTGGTTATTTTCTCTAGGTGTCCTTTTCTGTCTCTTCTTTTCCTTTTTGGTAAGGCTGGGTGTCATCTTAGCATGGAAATGATAATGTATACCACCAAAGTAACCCAACATGTCCTTCCACATAGTCACTGTGTGCCCAGCATGGCATCCTAGTCATATTATCAGAGGGAGGGATCTGGTCCAAGAGCAAGACAAGGCAGACTCTCTGCTTCTGTGGAGGAGATGGTCTGACTTTGGGGAACGGCCAACCCATAAAAGAGACCTGCAAGCCCTCCGAGCAGTGCTACTGGCGTGGTTGTGGAGCAGTGGCAGAGCCTTGGAGGTCTTCTGAGCAGAGGGGAGCAGGCTGACTATTTTGCTTCCACCTCGTCTACCTCCACTGCCTCCTTCCCAGGTAGAAGCACAGCACCTGGTCCAGGACCTGCATTTGTCTTCGCTCTGGAAGGACGCCGTGGAGATGAGTCTGCAGGTTCACGCTGAGTGATGCACATCCCAGTGGCCAGGTGTAGGTGAGCCCTGGATTTGGACTGAGCCCGGGATGGTTTTATACCCAGCCCTGGGCTCTACTTTCCTGCTTGTCTGGAGGTGTTTAACAGAAGGTGCCCTGGGGAATATGCCCTCCTGGATCTTCCAGTCTGGAAAGGAGAGAGAGGTGTCGCAGGAGGTTAGATTGAATTGCAAAGCGAGGTAGTGGTAGAGCTGGGATTTGAACCCGCATCCCTCTGGCTGCTCATATTTTAATTCCACCGTTGGGTCATGCTGAACATGAGATAAATCCAGCAGAAGGGAGAACCTGGCTTGCTACCCTATCTCTGGCTGAAGGCTGGCAAATCCGGGCTTGTGTTGGGGCAGACTGTGGAGAGATCAAAGGATTACTGCTTCCCTCCAGGGTGGCTCAGTGGGGGCCCTCCACACCTCAGTGGAGGACGGACAGGACCCACCTGAGCTCTGTACATGGACTTGGAGAGATCCCCAAAGCTGTGATTGCAGGTGTGCCCCCAGACTCGCCCTGTGCAAGGTCCCATGCACAGCAGGTCACAAACAGGTCCCTCGTGGCCCAAGACAGAAGAGGAGAGGGGACCCAACCCTCCATGGCCACAGGAGCACAGGCTCAGGCTTTCTGCCTCTGTGAACTTGGCCCAGCCTCAGTTTCCCAGTCTCTTCCAACGCTGTGGTCACCCTTGTTCTCCTTTGCAGCTCTGTGTGAGTCGCAGGAAGGAGAAGGGGGCCGCGCGGGCAGAGGGACGCTGGGACACGGCTGGTGCTACCTCGTAAACGTCCACACGCTGCCCACCCGGCAGCCTGCTCTCCGCGCTCCACTCCTTTCCAGAAGAGGGGCCCTCGCGGGTAGATGAACAGAAAGAGAAAGAGGAGGGCCCTCGTCCCTCGCTGGCCAGCACCGTCCTCTGAGGTGTAAATGAGGAGGGCAGACTCGTCATCTGGGAAGGCGTCCAGAGGAGGGGCGGCAAGCCTTTGTTGTCGTCTCCTGGCACCGCAGGCTCGCTGGCCACATGAACCAGGATGCTCCAGGCTGTCCCTGTGCCCCTGGCCTTCTGAAGGTCCCCTCGGGGGGCTGAGTCTGCTGTGGTGGGTGCGGTGGGCGGGTTGGCAGGTTCATTCCTAGCGGTGGCGTGCATGCGTCTGCGCGTGCTGAATGCTTGTGTGCATGTTGGGATTTGGATGCCCTGGTGCAAGTGCGTTTGTGTCTTAGGGTGGTGTCATTGTACGTATTTCTGTAAGTTGGCTTAATTTTGGGGTGTAGATTGCTGAAGGTGCATGGGTCCCTGTGTGTGTGTGGGGGTATGTGTTGGGGTGTGCATCTTGGGCTAGGGATGTATTGGTCTGGGAGTGGAGGTACACGTATTGGATGTGGACGTCGTGTGCACACGTGAGGTGGTTGGGGTGTGAATGTCAGGGTGTGTCTGTGGCTATTGGGTGTGCATTAAGGTGCAGCATTGGATATTCTGAGATGCTAGTGTAGCCGTGGGGCTTGGGAGACCCCATGTTGACATGTAATGAGATACAGGTAATGGTAAGTGGTTGTGTGTGCTGGTATGGATGTTGGTGTGCACGTGGTGTGTTTGCATGTGGGGAAAGTGCATTGATGTGTCTTTGTGCATTAGTAAGCGTGTGTGTGTGTGTGTGTGTGTGTGTGTGTGTGTGTGTGTGTGTTGAAATGTGTGTGTCCATATGTGTGTGACTGTGTTGCCATGGGTTGGGGTATGCATTGTGCAGATAAGAGTGTGTATGTTGGGGATTGTGATGGCTCACTATTTTCAGCCTTCCTTACAGGAAGAGTAGGTGGGTTCTGTGCTGGGCCCTGGTCCCCAGAACCTCAGAGCATTGCTGATGGGGTCTTCTCTCCCTAGCACCAGCAGAGCCCTGATCAGGCAGGCACAGGTCTGGTTCCTGGGCTGCAAGTTGGCAAATGCAGGAAGCCTTGCCTTCTGCATCTCACAGCCATGCCCTCTTTGGCCTCAAGCTCCTCTTGGCGGAAGCTGAGACTCAAGGCTCTGGGGGCTCCAAGCAGGGACTTAGCCATCCAAGTTCCTGGAGTGGGACCATGAGCTTGGGGCCCAGGAGGGCAGAGTGTGTTGCTTTCAGCCACATGCCCAGCATGGCCCCAGGCACAGAGCAAGGGATGCAGCAGGTATTCAGGGAAGGCTGGTTGACTTGGTCAATGAGATGAAATGCCCTCTCCCAGGCAGAGGCCACTTGCCAGGCACAGACCAGGACTCAGTCCCTCCCACCACTCTCCCTCCAGGCATCAAAGAACCTCAGGTCACAGCTCAGAGCCTGGCATCATAGGCCTGCAGTGGAGGTCATTGTCACCTGAGCAGGTCTCCAGATGTAGGAGGGTGTGTGTGGGGTCTGAGATGGGGCACAGGGGATAGATGTGTGGCTCTGGGAGCAGCCTTTCATGGGGATGCATTCAGCTTGTCATTAGCACCATGGACTTTTGGATAGTGGTGACCTGGACTCTAAGTCCAACTCTTCCTTCGTTGGTGACCATCCTTCCAGAGCTCAGAGGCTCATGAGCTCTGGAGTTGCTGGTTCTCTCTCCTCCCTCCCTCCTTTTGGAGTTCATGGTCTGAGTAGCAGCCTTAGAGCTGTCCCCTGTTGGCACCACCCTTGGTCTGCAGAGTGCTTCAAAGCCCAGGCCGTGTCTCACACAGGCTTGCGAAGCATCTTGTAGCCACTTTTTAGTTTAGCTGGTCAAGTTCCAGGGTCACCGTGATTGATGCAGGGGTGCGAGTCTGGGGAGGCTAGAAGTGACCATTACGAGGTTTACCACGAGGTTGGTCTTTAGAATGGTGCCCAATACAAACAGAGCCCACTGGGGATGTTGGTCTGGCCCAAACCTGGGGCCCAGAGAGACATGGGCTCTTGACGTGGTTAAGATCAAATCACAGGACTCTCCCTTTCATTAAATTCCAATGTGTCTTCTACCAGTCACTTCCTAAAGTCAGAAAGAAAGAAAAAATGTCAAGGGACAGAACGTGGTGGGTTAGGGTGTGAATTTGACCAAAGTTTTCCCGGGAATCATGGAGCAAAGAGAACCCACACCAGCCCCGTCACACCTCTGTGGAATGCTGTGACTCTGGGTGCCTGAGGACCAATGCTCCTCTTTTGGTTAGTAGTTGAGGAAATACTGTCATCTCCAAGAGGTGTGAGCCTGGTGGATGAATGGCAGGAGGCTCCAGGCAACGGTGGGCAAGAGGAAGCCATGGGTGTGGAGAAGGAGGAGGCCACCACGGGCAGAGCAGGCTCCTCCAGGGAGGGAGGGACTCCTCTTCCTTGACTGAGCTCCTTCCAGGGAGAGCAAGGCTCTGTGGAGGCTCAGAAGTAGATTCTGAGGGACTTTGGATGGAACATACTGGAACCCCTGAGGGATGCAGCACTCTTGGAGTGACCGATAAAAGACTGAGCTGTCTGGGACGATGGGTATGCAGTGATATTGGCTCAGTCCTTGGGGCAGTCATTTGAGCCATGTTCCTTCTATGCGTAGAACTCTCCAGTGACTTCCCACCTCTTGCTTATGGACTAGAATCTGAGGCTGACGAGGCTCCATATTCCCGCCACTCTCCCCTCTCTCACTTTGCTGAGCTCAATCACATAAATCCAGCCCCCTTAGTGACCTTGACTTTGTCCTTTGTGTCTCAGGCAAACTCTCTTTCCTTTTCTTTTCTTTTTTTTTTTTTGGTACTGGTGATTGAGCCCAGGGGTGCTTTGCCATCGCGCCACATCCCCAGCGATTTTATTTTATTGTGAGACAGGATCTTGATAAGTTGTAGAGGCTGGCCTTGAACTGGCAATCCTCCTGCCTCAGCCTCCCGAGTCGCTGGGATTACAGGTGTGCACCACCACATCCAACCTCAGGCAGGCTCTTGATATAGATCATCATGGGTCTGCATCCATCTCATCCTCATCCTTCAATGTCACCTCCTCTAGGTAGCCTCTTCCCAGCCCATGATATGAAATATCCCTTCACCATTCAGTCTTTGAAAAGGTTGCTTTGGGGCCACTTGAGAGCATCATGTGTACCATTTCTTATTTTCTTATTCACTCATTCATTCATTTTCTCTCCTGCTTATTTATTTCCTCCTGTGAGGCCCTGTGAGAGCAGGGACTTGGCTTGATTTGCATCTCCAGGACCAAGCTTAGCCACCTAGCAGGGCTTGGCACTCTATAAAGGCTCAAAAAGAAAAGAAAAAAAATAAGACACCCTCCCACTTAAAAAAAAATTGGTGCAATCACATAATAGAATTCGCCGTCTTTTTAAAAAATATTTTGTAGTTGTCAATGGACTTTTATTTTATTTTTTTACATGTGGTGCTGAGAATTGAACCCAGTGCCTCACACATGCTAGGTAAGCACTCTATACTGAGCCACAACCCTAGCCTGAGTTTACCATCTTGACCACATTTAAATGTATAGTTCAGTGACATTGAGTCTATCCACATCATCCTGCAATCGTCACCACCATCCATTCACAGAACTCTTTCAATTTTGCAAAATGGGAACTCTGTACCTGGTAACTGGTGACTCCCTGTTTCCCTCTCCTTCCAACCCTGGTAGCATCTGTTTTACTTCGTCCCCATGGATTCGGCTTCCCTCGTTACTTCATGAAGTAGAATCCCACAGTACTTGTCCTTTTGTGACCAGCTTCTTTCACTTAGCATTAGGTCCTCAAGGTTAACCCGCGTTGTAGCGTGTGTCCCCATTTCCTTTCCTTTCAAGGCTGACTAAGATCCCCTTGTGTGGCTCTCCAGCATTTTCTGTGTCCCAAGTGGGCACTTGGGTTGTGTCCACCTTTTGGCTACTTCCGTTGATACCTAACAAGACATGAATGGAGGCAGGGAGGACGCCCACGAGGCAGAGTTGCAGCTCTGCATGTGTTCAGGGAACGTGTTGTGTCCTAGGTCGCGGGCTCTTTCCTTGGCAGTGCGATGTGCGCTGAGGGCTGGGACTTGGCCAGGACACCGGGCATTTCTGAGGGAGACTTGTTGGAGCAGGACTGAGAAGGGCTTCTGGTGAGATCTGGGGCCCTAGAGGGGGCCACATCCTTTCCACAGAAGCAGAGTGCGGGGCCGTCAGAGCTTCTTTTCCTGATCCCTTAGGAGAGTCGTGCTGAGCAGCTGG
Organism: Tamias sibiricus; assembly: GCA_025594165.1. NCBI lineage: Eukaryota > Metazoa > Chordata > Mammalia > Rodentia > Sciuridae > Tamias > Tamias sibiricus. Next base: position 41,551,079 of record CM046672.1, read on the forward strand.
TGTGTGAGTCTGCTGCTCTGCCATCAGCACAGGAAGGTCCTGAAGAGGAGGGCGTGGCCCACTCCTGGAGCTGATGCTAGGAGGGGAGCGGACACAGGACGGGCAACGGCATCCCATGGTGGATGTTTAACTGCCCACAATGAGAAATGCTGCATGGTTTCTGTCAAAACCCGGAATTCCTGAAAACGATCCCCGCTGGCCAGTAGATTCAGAGTGCTTCTCGAAGCTCCTCCCGTGCCTTGGGAATCTGTGTCACCTCTAAACACAGAGAGGGCTCATGCTGAAACCCAGGCAAGGAGGTGGACTTGGGGATTTGGTCTGGGGTTGGGAAGGTACGGTGACTATCTGACACCCCGAGAGCAGGTAGGAAGGCCACACCGTGCAGTGGGATGATGAAGAGGACGGGCCAGCTCGGCCACCCAGCTTCAGTGCTGGCAGGCTGTGCCCCACCTGTGGGCAGACATGGCCAGCTAGCTGGTGAGCATCAGTAGATGCTTCTTGTGAGGCTGTTGGGACTGCAATCCATCCAGGGCCAGCTCTGTGCAAATTCCTTCCCCACCCTCTGGAAGTTCAGGACCCAGGATGAAAGGTCTGCATCCAGCAGTGAGCCCAGGCTGCAAGGCCCCGTTTGTCTAAATGTCAATCATGGTGGGGGGGCAGTAGGGGTCGTGTGGGCCTTGGGCTTCTTGATGGAAGAAGTGGAGGCGGAGGCAGGTGGCCAGATGGTGGGATGCGGAAGATGGTTTTGAGGGATGTTGGTGTGTTGGAGAGAGACAGCGAATGCCAGGGGACAGTGTGCAGCAGGGTTTGGATGTCCTGGGGACCAGTGCTAATTCCACAGAGGCAGAGACAGATGCTCATCAGAGAAGCCGGGCAAATGAAACCTGGGCTCAGGGCGAAGGTGCACAAGGGGATTCCAGGCCCAGTGTGGTTCATTCAGTTCTCAGCCTAGGACACCGAGAGGTCACACAAGTGCTCTGCTCTCCATACCATAAAGGGAGAAACTTCTCCCTTCCCTGCTACCTGGAAGGCCCGGATCCCACCACTCAGGGCTGGGGTCAGCTGCTGCAGACGCTCCTCCTGCAGTGGGCCCAGGCCTCCTTACAGTCCTTTCCAAAATAGCGCCGTTGACCCAGGCAGTTCTCTAACCAAAAACACATAAGAAGGAAAACGACACGTAACACCTGCGTCCTGTGGGCTTGAGCAAACCCCTACTTGCCCACCGGTCCACAGGTAAAATCTTCTCTGCACAGGGTGAATATTCCAAGCCAACACACCTGGACCCTGCTCTTCTTCTGGGGTAACCAACAACCAACCCTTGGCTGACAGAGGTAGTTCTTAATTAAGAAATGCAGTCATCCACAGATGTACCCATCCCACACCTGGGCACCCCGCTCCTCCAGGGACACCCGGCCTGGCTCTCAGCTCCCGCGGCCCACTTCCCCAGGCTACGCATGTGGAGCCAACCAGAGATGCCAGGGAGGGAGGGGAGGGGGGCGTCCTTGGGACCTCAGTGCAGGTTACAAATGGGACAAATCCTGCTCTCCTCAGGCTGTCCCCAGCCCACCGCCACATCTTTCGCACATGCTGTTTACTGCTGGAAATACAATATTTAGCTGACAGGGAAGCAGCCAGAGAATTCAGCAGCCTCAGTGGTCTCCAGGGGGAGAGATTTAACCACAAAAACTGAAGTGTTCTACAAGTTAAAGTCATTCTGCTCCCAGCTGCCATCAGCAGCCTCCTCCCATGTAAAAAGTCCATGGGGGATGAGAGGTAGTGGGCAAGTGCTGCCCACCTTTCCTGCAAGATCTTCTGTCTTATTGGGCCTCATTTCTTCAGCTGCACCCTTTTATGCTGGGCTGGGGTGGAGACTTCCATTGTTGTTTGTTTGTTTTATTTTATTTTATTTTTTGGGTACCAGGGATTGAACTCGGGGGCGCTTGACCACTGAGCCTCATCCCCAGCCCTAAGCCTCATCCCCAGCCCTATTTTGCATTTTATTTAGAGACAGGGTCTCACTGAATTGTTTAGCGCCTCACTTTTGCTGAGGCTGGCTTTGAACTCACGATCTTCCTGCCTCAGCCTCCTGAGCCAAGTGGGATTACAGGCGTGCACCACCTTGCCCGGCTATTTTCTTACTTTTTTAATCTGTCCTTTTTATACATGACAGTAGAGTGTATTTTGACATATCATGTATACATGGAGTATAACTTCCTGTTCTTGTGGTTGTACACGATGTGGAGTTATACTGGTCGTGTATTCATATATGAACATGGGAAAGTAATGTCCATTCAAGAGACTTTTTATTGTAGAATAGTTCAGAGTTATAGTAAAGTTGCAAGGGAGTTCAGAGTCCCGTGTGTGCCACCCCTGGCTTCCCCTATTATTAACACCACTGTGGTACATTTGTCACAACTAATGAACCAACATTGATACATTACCATTAACTAAAGTCCATACTTTATGCCGGTTCCCTTATTCTGCTCCAGGATTTCATCCAAGATACGGCATGACTTTTAGCTTCTTTTTAAATTGACAAACTTAATTTTTAGAGCAGTTTTAGATTCACAGCAAAATTGAGTGGGAAGTTCGGAAGATAACCGCATACCCCAGCCCCCACTGCCTCCGTCCGTTACGAACATCCTACCTTTAGTTTTCACGTCTCCTTAAGCTCCTCATGGCTGTGATAATTTTTCAGAATCCTTTGTTCTTGGTGACCTTGACAGTTTTGAGGAGACCTGGTCAGGTGTGTTGCGGACTGTCCTTCAGTTTGGGTTTATCCGATGTCTTTCTCACGGCTCAACTGGAGCTATGGTGTTGCTGAGGGGATGACCACAGAGGTACCGGGCCATTGTCATTACAGTGCATCAGGGGTACATGCTGTCTATTTGATTTATTACTGATGACGATGACCTTGGTCACCTAACTGAGGGAATGTTTGTAGAGTTTCCCCACTGGAAAGCCACACCCCTTTAAAAGAAAGCTCAGAAGAGGGACCAGCTACATAAAGTCAAGGGCAAAAGGACTATGGGCAAAATGCATACTTGGGGCCTATCAATCAGACATTAAGAATTTCAAGAGCCAGATGTGGTGGTGCTCGCCTGTAATTCCAGTGGCTCAGGAGGCTGAGGTAGGAGGATTGCAAGCACGAGGCCAGCCTCAGCAACTTAGCAAGGCCCTAAGCAACTCAGAGAGACCCCCCCCCATCTCTAAATAAAATGTAAAAAGGGCTGGGGATGTGCCTCAGTGGTTAAACGCCCCTGGGTTCAAACAAAAAAAGAAGAAGAATTTCAAGGAAGCCATAGAAGAACATGAAACAAAACACAAAAACTCAGGGTTCTTCTAAGCATGGGGCCCTTTGGGGTTGGACAGGTGGAGCTCCATTGAGCAGACTCTGTTTGTAGGACTATTGTTGGGTCCCCCGCTTCCCACAGAGCCCTGTGCTGACTGTCATTGATTCTTGGTAGGTTGAAAAGTTGGGGGGGGTGGACGGCTGAGGAAGGTCAGAGGTGCCCCGAGCCATGTGGGCAGCACCAGTGTGCGCAGAGGATGCCGGACACATCACAGGTGTCTGCAGAGGCCCTGCTGAGGCACCTGCCAGGGAACATGAAAAAACCTGACCCGGGCTCCCTGCCAGCCCCGCCTGGGTAGAGAGAGAGTGGTCAGGTGTGTGCGTGAGGCAGCGGTTTGTATCAAACAGTCGCAACTCCATAATTTCCTCTTTTTTCTTAAAAAAGAAATGCTGCCTTTATTCTTTTTTTTTTTTTTTTTTTTTTTTTTTCAAATATATTCTCTGTTCTCCCAGTGCCCAGGGCAGTATTTTCTCCCTGAAAGACCTTAGCATACTTCACTTACAAAATGCAAAATGAGCCTGTTTATGCTGGGCCAACCAAGGCACCCTGTTGGAGAGGGACACCTGGCCACACAGCCCCTCTTCTGCCACTGCTGTCTCTTTCGGAGGGGAGGGCGTCTCACCTCCTGGTCTCAGGTGCATACCTGTGGAAGCTCAGACCCTCGCAGCAGCACCAGAGCAGCCATAGGAGCGTACAGCTGCCAACCGGCTTCTCCTTGCTGTTGTTCAGCCAGCTGTTTAGAGAAGGAGAGAGTATTTCTAATCAGCCATATGGCATGGAGTTTTATTTGCCGTGGTAAGTTAAAATGTACATTATTGGTCAGCATCCTGCATGCAAATTTTGACATTGCGTTCCAGGAGTACCTTGCAGAAGAGAGCGGCGGCAGGTCGGATCTGTGTAATTACATTGCTTTGTAGACTTGTAACATTGCCATCCCTAACTACGCCTGGTATCTCCCCGCCACGGCTGCCCGGGGATATTGCTGCGCGACTCCTGTAGCCAGAGAAAGATTATGTAAACACGGTGTGCGATCTCGAAAGTGAGTAATGAAGTTGAGTACTTGTTTCAAAAATTAATAAATGGCTGGTTTGCATGTGACGGTGGAGTCTCCCTTGTGAAAACCGAGTCACCCTGTGCATTGATGGATAAACCAAGCTCGAGGTGCAGGTGACTGGAGCACATTCATCCTGTGCTTCCATCGATAGGAGTGAATGGGCAGTTCTGGTCCATGCCCTTAACTTTCTACTTGACAAATATGAACTCATCACAGCTACATCTTTCTCCTCCTCCCGGCTTGTCAGAATCTTAACCCTTGCTGCAAAGGAGAAGCACGTCGGCTGCATGGAGCTGTTTGCAGTTTCTAGAATGGCCCCCACTGCCCCAGGCTTCGTTTGGAAAGGTCGGTCCTCCCAGTGGCCTTGGACCAATGCAGTTTCTCCCCTTCGAGAACTTGGAGTTCTCAAGAGTAACTGTAGGCGGCAGCCTCCCCGGATAAGGGGGAGCTGGTCAGAGCAGCCAGGATGTGTTCCAGTACCCATGACTTTAGCCTGGTGTGGCTCCCTGTCCTGGGCTCAGCTGTTTTCCAGGGAGCTTTAGCTGCTGTGCAGGTGAGGCCCATGTAGACAAGACTCCATCCCCTGGGAAGCTTGCCTGAGCCTTGCAGGACAGAGCGTGAATCCTCTGCTTCTGTTACTCCTTGGTGCCCGCTGTAATAGCTCCCCTTCATGTTGCCTCTGGACTCAGAGACATCGTTGGCCAGCACATGGTAATGACTGCTTTGCGCGTGCCTCCTGGCCTTTGCACAACCTGTTCATTTTCTCATATCTATCAAGTACCTACAATGTGTCTCACAGTTATAGTCCCTAGCAAATCTACTTAGTGTCTTGGTTCAAGTGCCCCTTCTCCAGAGAGCCTTTCTGTCCATCCCTGACGGCACTCCTTTTCTCCCTGCCATCATGCACTTCCTTCCTTGTTATCACTGTGTTTGTGTCCTTAGAAGGAGCACTATCCAGCAGGGGCCAGATCTCAGCTCTCCCAAGTGCCAGCTTGTGTGTTCTCCAGCAAAATACTTTCTGAACCCTAAAGGTCCCATCTGTAAAATGGGAAAACACTGGTTTCTGGTTTGTCAGGCTGTGAGGAGTGGATAATGTACTTGGAACAGAGTATCTGCTCATTAAATGATTGTTAAAACACAGATGAAGGAAGTTGGATTTCTGTCGTGTCTTTCAAAATGTTAGACTGGAGAGAAAGAGTGAGACCCAGCAGGGACAAAGTGTGCAAGCCAGTGTTCAGGGGGCAGCCACTCTGGTTAAGAACGTGTCAGGGACCAGGAGTGGGGGATCTCGGGAGAGGAGATGAGGGGCTGATTTTGAAAGGGCTTGCAAGCCAGGCAAGGAATTTGTCCTGCAGGATCTGAGAGCAGCCAGAGGCTCATGAGTTGTGTGTGTGTGTGTGTGTGTGTGTGTGTGTGTGTGTGTGTGTGTGTAATGTTCAGGGAGGTTTGTGGTGTGACGGTGCTACGAGTGGCATGCAGGATTTTGACCTGTTGTGTGGGTCTTGGGTCTCACTCCTTCCTCTCCCTGGGTTCCAGGCGGTGGCTTGGCCTGGTCCTGTGGGACTCGCCGGCCCCTCCCTCCCACCCCATCAGGGGGCAAAGCTGCACCGCGTTGCCGACAGAGGATATTACAGGGAGCCCCTGAAGTGGGACATTAAAGCAGTTTGGATTTTCTCTTACTGCTAACATTGATTACTATTAATTAAGGTTGATATTTACAATCAGAGGGAGTGCAGGAGCAGATCATTTTTTATTAATCACTATTCTGGATTCATCATCAGTCATCATTATCAAAATATTCAGACAGTGGACAGTGGCTGGGTTTTAAAATCAAATGAGTGATTAAATTCTACTACATTACAGACTGTATATGTCCTCTGTCTCCTCTTTCCTTCCTGTTCTTCCCTACTGTCTCCCAAACAGGTCTCAGCTTCCCCCCTTCTCCCCATCACCTCGTTCCTCTCTGCTACCTCTTTTCTCTTTCCCTGTCTCCCTTCTTCTGCCTTACTCCATTGATAAAATGGAGGAAGGATAACTTCCTTCCTTTCTTCGTTCCTTCTTCTCACCATAAATGGTACATCCCATAATTCTATTGCTTGCTTTTTAATTTCAATGATATGGATTAAAGATAATCCTGTTTTGACTCAGATAGGGCTTACTTTCTTTCCTTAGGAGGTACTGGAGATCAAACCCAGGGTTTCATGGATGCTAGGCAAGTACTCTACCATTAAGTTACATCTCCGGCCCCACGGCTTACTCATTTTTTATGTCAGTATTGCATAACCACAAAATAGATGTATCTTTTTAAAAATTTTTTATTTTATAGCCCTTCTCCAGTTGGTGAGTGTATTATTCTCATTACTATAACAGGATACCCAAGGCCAGGTAGCTTATAAAAAAAAACAAGTCTGTTTAGCCCACAGATTTGGAGGTTGAAAGTCCAAACAGCATGGTATAGGCTCTTGCAAGGGCTCCCTGGCTGCATCACTTCATGGTGGATGGCATCGTGGTATAAGAGTATGCTAGAGGAAGAGGGAGAGGGCATATGGTGAGACAGGAAGCCGGTGGAGGGGGAGAGGAAGAGGCGGAGCAGCAGCAGCTGGGCTTGCTCTTTCATAACAACTCACTCTTGAGGGACTGACTGAGGTCCCCTGAGAACTGCTCAATCCCTTCCGAGGACTATGCCCTCAGTGACCCAGTCACCTTGCACCAGGTCCTAGTATGCCTCCAAGTCCCAGCACATCTTAATACTGCCACTGGGGACCGAGTTTCCAGCATGTGACCCTTAGGGTGACAGACTACATCCACACCGTGACAGTGGACATTGAAGTTATTCCCTCCTGTTTCTTCCTGCCACTCTCATACCCAGGGACACAGACATCACCCTGTGTGTGACTTAGATTACACGTGACAGCAGTCTTCAGAGTAGGACTTGAGAGGTGGGCCTGCAGGCCTCAGCCCACCAGGCTTTCCAGCCCCTTCTCCAGGCCGTTGCTGAGTTTCAGTCCAACCCAGCCCAACACGCGTCCCCGGACGTGGCCCTGGGCCCTGGCTCTGCTGTGCTTCGTGAGGGGTCTCTGCCCTGCATTCACATCCTCCTGTGTCTAAAAGTGCCGGGAGGCGGGCCCTCTCCCGGGGCCTTGCAACCTTCTGCTTCCCCTTCTGAACTTTTCCCAGGAAGGTGTCACTTCAGAGGAAGTTTGTTTGGTAGTTTTGTTCTGGACTTCGAGCCCCATGGAGACAGGGACACAATCTAACTCGTTTCTCCCTCCCCGGGTCATGATAGCTGCCTGCAGAGGTTTGTCCTCTGAGGAGCAAGATGTCCACTGGCTTCTCGGTGTGGTAGCTAAGGCTGTCTCAGGGCCTTCTTCAGTCTCCTCTTCCCCACGGCTGGGGACGGGTGCCTCTCCTGCCTTCCTCCCTCTGAGGTGACCGGTCCCCGTCCTGCCCCCTTTTGCCGCCGGGATCTCTGAAATGTGTTCTTTCTGAGCCGCACGGAGCCATTTGCTCGATAGAGCCGTTGATCCTGTGGACTCTACTTATTAGCGACTCTGACATTTGAAATGAGAAAAATGGAATTTAGGGGATCCTGGTCTTCCATTTAGGAGCTGTTTTTTTACAGTAGGTAAACGACTGCAGGTAATTTAATTTATCTGTTAATGGCACACATGGATTCACTAAGCAGGAAAATGTGGCTAAGTTGTGGACACATACTGCATGCGATTCAATGAGAATCGGCCTCTGATGGCTAGCAATAAATTTCAAACTGTTCAACATTGATTGTTCATGAAGGAATATTGCTTAACAAAGAATAAAATACCTGTCTGAGGTTATTCTATTAGTCTGGTTTTAAATCTAAGAAAAAATAGGAATACTGAATCTGTTGCTCCCTGCCCTTATGGTTGGAGGCAGAGGTCATGGTGAGAATGGGGGACAGGTCATATGGCTCTCTATTTTCATACAGGTCCCTCTTAATGGCTTCTTAATCCCTCAGAGAGTGTTAATGTCTCTGGTCTTATCTGCCTTGATTGTCTCTTGGTCCTCCCCCACTATTCTCCAACTCTTCCTGTTGCTTCTCAGAACACCCCAGTATGGTCCTGCCACCTCCTGTTCTCTCTGTTGAATTCTACTCTTCTCTACTTTTTCCTGATCACCCATCCAAGGTCAAAGCTCATCTCCATGGTGCTCCCTTTCCTCAGTCCCTAGCCATCAGCTTCCCCTTACCTACATAAGATTTTTTTTTTTTAATTTTGTTTTATTTATTTTATTTTTACTGTCAAGTCATCTGTCTCCCCAGTAGAATATGAGCTTCTGCAGGTAGAGATGGTGTTTGTCTTATGTCTCCTTCCATAGCCCACTGCCTAGAGTAGCCCATGATACAAGAATAGTATGCATGCTTCATGATAGTCATCATAAGTGTCGATAGACTAAGTGTGCTGGATGCATCTCTACAGAGCTATATCACATCCAAGCATTTTATAAAACAGTAACCTCCCAAGGCATGTAAAAATATGCTTTGGCTTCCTTTCAAATGAGTCTCTCTCTGAGTAGAATTGTCTTTTGTATGACCTGAAGGAAGTCAGGTTTTCCAGCAGTGATTGGTTCCTCCTCCTAGTTTTTAATTTTTGTTATTATTTATTTATTTATTTTTTGGTAATTACTAGGGATTAAACCCTGGGGTGCTTAACCATGGAGCCCTTTTTATTTTTAATTTTGAGACAGGGCCTCGCTAAGTTGCTCAGAGCCTTGCTAAGGTGCCGAGGCTGGCTTTGAACTTGGGATCCTCCTGCCTCAGCCTCGGGAGCCATTGAAATTACAGGTGTGCACCACTGTGCCTGGCTCCTCCTACTTTTTTAGACAACCCAGAATCTTGCCTGGAGCACGGGGTTGGAGGCCCTCCCTGCTGGTGGCTGGGGGTCTCCCCTGTGGAATCTTGAGACTCTCTCCACTGTACTTTGCTGAAGACCATGGTGTCTGGGCACGAGAACGGCAAACGCTAGTGCTCTTCTGATAACTGAAGGACTTCAGTGAAGTGGAGACTCATAGTATAGCACTGTCTAGAATTAAATAACAACACACCTGATTCTTTCCCTTGCTCTCTGGAGACCATCTGTTCATCTATTGTTGAGAGACCTAGGTGAGGGCACAGAGTTTTCTTATTCTACAGAAAGAAGAACCTGTCTACTTTCACAAGTGCTGAAGAACATTTGGCATTCAGATATGGGTTTTTTTTTTTTTTTTTTTTTTTAAAGCACTGTGCAATTTCTGATCACTGAGTACAGGGTGGGATTCACCACCTGGTGACAGACAGGTGGGATTCACCAGTGCTGGGCATCCTGGAGAGGGAACAGAGGTTGGCGTGTGTTGGTCGGGTTGCTGACTGATCACATCACAGAGACCTGTTTTTGTGGATAATCCTTGAGGTTTTTTTTTCTTTCCTCCCAGGAGAAAGTTTTATGCTTGACCCTGTGAATCAGATATTAAGAAATATATGCTATGAAGTCATTTTGGCTGATTTAATCTACACTTCCTGTGTGCTCCCCAGTAGAGGTTTCAAGGTTGGAGGGTCTAATGTTTTAACTCTATCCCACTCTGGTTTGAGGTGCCCCGGGGCCCCCAGCTTCTGCTCTCATGCATTTCAAGGAGGGCTGTCCTCTGCCTCCTGAGGGGCCCATTCAGAGACCTGGGAGCTCTAATCTTAGAAGTCCTTTGGATGTGGAGGTCCTGATCCTGCCAGGTGTGGCCTGAATCCCTGCTTTGCATGCAAATAGCAGTATCCTGAGCAACTGTTTCTTCTTGCGTGTACTGGGAACAGTTGGACTTACCTTGGTACTTATCTATGGTGAGAATAAAATGATCATTATCCTCTTTCAAAAGGCAGATAGCATAGCATACAGTAGGCACTCAATGTTCTCTCACTCTGGCGCTCTTGCTCTTTCTCCCTAAAATGTGCTCCTTAAAGTACAGACACTTGGTGCAGAACTTCCCTGGGACCCTGGAAGGTCAGGTCCAACTCTCCCAGAGCCAAGGGGCAAATGCTGAGTAACCTTGAGCCTTGTCTTATTTTCTTATTCCTCTGAACCAGTGTGGCCAGTGCTCATGGCTTGCTGGCCTGCTGGTGCATTATCACATAAGGTTTGGCTCCCATATTAGTTAGAGTAATGCAATGTACCCCAGAACCTCCACAACAGTGTAACATGAAACCCAAGCACTGTGGGACATGGGGAGCTGTCATTTAGGATCCATGTCAATGGACTGTCTGTCATTTTCAGTATGTGGTTTCCACAGTCACTCAGGGCATTGAAATCCAGCCACCAGAGAGTGAGGGAGGCAGGGGGGTCTGGGAAACGCTCCCTTCCCTTTATCCACCGACCACAACTCAGCCATGTGGCCCCAACCAGATTCATGCAAGCCAGGGAAATGTCCCAGGCTAAGAAGCCACTTTGAGCCGCCACTCAGGGTGTCTGAGGAGGTACGCTGCAGACTGGCTGGGGAAGGACCACAGTCAGTGCTGTAATTTCATTGCTCACTCGCCCCTGGCTGAGGTCAGGGTGATTCCTTCATCCAGGGGACCTCCCCTACCCCTCATTTCCCCAGCTCTGGGCACCTGGACCTGTACTATTCATGCCTTCTTGAGTTTTGTCCGAGTCACTGATAAAAACGGCCTGCAGGACAAGCCGTGACACATTCCCTGAGTCCCTCCCTTCCTGGTGACCTCGGTAGTTTATTCTGCACCCTTTGGGTATGGCTGGTTAACCAGCTGCTGATCCACTTCTTTGTCTTGCCTCAGTCTCACATTTCTCCTTTTTATCCCCACGGAAATCGAATTGCCCCGCTGAAACGCGGATACGCTGTGTCTAATGTGGCTCTCCATCGCACCGCCTGCGGGGCTGGGCCGGCTCGGCCGTTCCTAGGGGCCCATGCTGGGCTCTTGGGATTGCTCACTCCCTCTTCTAAGTTTTCCCCAACTTCTTTGAAAGAGTAAGATCTGAGCTAAAATCAGGCTTGGGATCAATTGTCCATGACCTGAGGGTTTAGCTCACCCTTCCTGCACAGCTCCTCAGATACCCCCGCCCCTAGAGCTTGGCTTCTCTCTCCAGGCTCTCTTGGTACCACTGTGTGGAATTCTCTGGAGCCAAGAGCAGGGCCTCCTGTTGGAGCAGACACGGTGTCCCGCTGATGATCTTTTCCATCCCTCTTGGGCTCATTGAAGCAGGTCCCTCTTCCTTCCTTGGGACCCTCTCCTTGCTGAGCAGATGCAAGAAAGATCCCGTCTCCTCTCATTCCCCAATTGGCGTCACCGACCCTTGCAGCAGACCTTCCTTCTTCTGTCTGTTTTTTTTTTTTTTTTTTTTTGCTCTGAATGACAGTTTCTCACTGTCCTGCATCACATTTTGCTTCCCGTCGCCTTTGCTAAAGATCAGGTCATTTCAAGTCCCCACCACTTACGTCTAAGATCCTTAGCAACATGCTCCTTCTTCTTTCTGTATTTTGTCTACATCCTCAGTTAATCGATAGACTTGATAAATATGCGTGTGTACGTGTGTAGATGTGTGCGTGTGTGTACATGCGTGTACACATGTGTGTGTGCACATGAATACGTGTGTGTTCCTTTGCCTGTAGGGGTACTTATGTGTACATGCAAACTCGTATGTGCACGCGGGTACATGCTTGTGTGATGTGTTTGTATGGGCATGTGTGTACATATGTGTATACTTCCACTTGTAAATTGGACGTCCAGTATGTACTTTTCAACTCTCGTCTCTTTGGTGTTACAATGACTCTCCCAGGACCTGCCTGCTCTAAACCTCGTGGGGATCTTCATGGCTGCACGGAAAGCATTACTCGTTCAAGACCGTCCTGCACCTCTGCTTGCCTGGGCTCTTATATCCCAGAGTCCCACCTCTCTTTATCCCCATGCTCTGCACCCTGGCACCCTAAAATTTAGGATACATATTGGTTAACAAATTCCAGGTAGTGTGCTAACTTGTTAAATAAATTCAATCTGTATAACAACTCTTTGAGGGAGGTACTGATTTTATCCTTTAGGGACAAATGGGGATCTGAGGTTCAGAGATGTCAAATAACTTCTCTAGTGTCACCCAGCAAGTGCTGCAACTGCAAGCCCATGTCTGTCTTACTCCAACCCTGTGCTGATAGCCCCTACCCCATCACCTTGACCCCAATCTGCCTTGCTTAACCCACCCTGGATTTTGGGAATGCTAAACAACATATTTATAGTAGTCCAAGATTCTTGTCTTTTCTGCTTTTGCTAGTTCCTCCTTAGTTAGAAGGAAATCTAAGTTAAAAGCAAAAACTCCCTTGATTATGTTCTCCAGAGTCTGGGAAATGAAGTTATCATCCAGATAGGTCAAGCTCTTGTCAGATGCACTGAAACAACAGCAATGCGGTAGTCTCCGCCTTGCAAGGCCTGAGGCCCTGCTTTTTAGCCAGCCAGTGGCTCTCATGGATGGTCAGATAGTGAACGTCCCCATAGATACCTTGTCCAGTCTCCTGACTGGTTGGATTGGGATTTTTGTGTCTGAAGCACACCGTGTATTTCTGCTGCCTGTCTGTCTGTCTGGTCTTTAGTGAGCTCATGGCGATGTGGTTTCTGTACCTCCTCTGCTAGGCTCAGCCACCGCTCTCTCCTCTTCACTTCCGCCGTTGGACACATGGGAATCCTGCAGCAGCGGGGGTCAGGTGTGCACACCACCACCCCGTCGCCCTTTCTACCAGGTCTGTTGTTTGGAATCAAGAGGACCTGGCCACTGGCGACGCCCTGCCCCGCATCCCCCATTCTCCAGATTCCAGCCCTGTCTTAACCGCAAGGTTCATTAGCCATTCTGTGTCTGCCCTTGGTCCAGCTCACGTGAACTGGCGACCTCGACCGATCCTTTCCTCTGTGCCTCCCTCTCCCCGCTTCCTTCTCCTCTCAGGGTTGCACCTGTTGTGCTCTGAACAGGACAGGCTGCTTCCCTTTGGCAAGGTCGGCTGGCCTCCAGGAAGATGTGGCCCCTTCCCCTGTGAAATACGCCAGTGTCCCAGTGGGACCTGCTCTGTTGTCTCACAGCTCCCTCACCTGTCCCACGGCCCCTCGACTTCAGCAGGTCTCAGCTTGGGGACCAGCACCCTGCTCCATCCTCAGCTGTCCAGCAAACCCAGCTGGCAGCCAAGGTGACCTCTTTCTCCAGGGCACACTTGGCATGCTTCTTAAATGATTCTTTATGATTATTAATTTTATTTATCATTATTTTCAATTTTTAAAATTTATTGTAATTAGTTATACATGGCAGTAGAATACATGTATGCACTTTGATATATCATACATAAATGGAGTATAGTTTCTCATTTTTCTGATTGCATATGTTGTAGAATCACATTGGTGATGCAGTCACATATGCACATAAGGTAATAATGTCTGCTCCCTATCCCCATATCCTCTCCCCTCCCTTCATTTCCCTCTATCTAATCTAAAATAACTCTATTCTTCCATAGCTGCCCCCTCTTATTATGAATTAGCCTTCACATGTCAGATAAACCATTTGGACTTTGGTTTTTTGGAATTGATTTATTTTTCTTACCATGATATTCTCCAGCTTCATCTATTTACCTGCAAATGCCATAATTTCATTCTTCTTTAATGCTGAGTAATATTCTATTGTGTGTATATACCACACTTTTTTATCCACTCATCTGTTGAAGGGCACCTAGGTTGGTTCCATAGTTTAGCTATTGTGAGTTGAGATGCTGCAAACATTGATGTGGCTGTATCACTGTAACATGCTGATTTTAAGTCCTTTGGGTATAAACCGAGAAGTGGGATAGCTAGATCAAACGATGATTCCATTCAGGTTTTCTGAGGAATCTCCATGCTGATTTCCACAATAGTTGTGCCAATTTGCAGTCCCACCAGCAATGTATGCGTGTACCTTTTTCCCCCACATCCTTGCCAACATTTATTGTTGTTTGTATTCTTGATAACTGCCATTCTGACTGGGGTGAGATGAAATCTGAGAGTAGTTTTGATTTGCATTTCTCTAATTGCTAAAGATGTTGAACATTTTTTCGTGTATTTGTTAATCCATTGTAGTTCTTCTGTGAAGTGCCTGTTCGGTTCCTTAGCTCATTGATTGATTGGGTTATTTGTTTTCTTGGTGTCGTGAATGTATCTACGTATCCAATGCCAGCCAGTGCCTCATTTCAGATCCTCATGGTCTTCTCCCTTAAACACAGCTTCTGTCTGGTCTCTCTCCCTGGAGCTCGCTCTCTTGTCCAAACCAGTGATCCCCAAATTCCTGGAAAGATCTACCTAACAAGCAAATCTGATCATATTGTCTCTTCTCAGTTTAAGCAGCCGTGGCCCTTCAGAGAGAGGCCATCACCTGACGAGACCCCTCAGGGTCTAGCCCGCGTCTGTCACCACACCCCTGATTCTGGCTGGGCTGACCCCTGAAGATTCCCAACACCATAGTCCTCATTCTTCAGGGCCCTCCACCCACAAGGCCCCTCCTCCACTTCTTTGCCTGGCTGATCTCTGCCTTCTCCTGTTGAGGACTACTTTGGAAGCCACCATCCCCCGACCCCAAATTCCAGGTGGTTCTGCCGTCCCTGGCCCATCCACCCCCAGTGCACCTCACACACCTGTCACAGTTGTCCTGTCACTCCTCGCCTACACTGGACTGCCCAGGACACACGCTTTATACCTTGATGAGTGAAGAATGTCCCAGAAGTCCAAATACAGCTATGCAGTGTGCCTCCTTTTGTTCTGACTCTTTAATACAATAAGTGACAGTCTCCCATCCATCCTTCTTTGCTAAGTTGTGCTTCTGGTTTTTCCCCTCAGTACATGGTTTCCTTCAGGTCTAGCTCTTTCCTTTTATTTGTAACAGCTTTATTGAAATAGAATTCACATGTCACACTGCTTACCATGTGCCATGGTTTTAGTATATTATGGTGATGTGCCACCATCACTATAATCACCTTTAGAACCCTTTATCACCCCCCAAATGCATGGAAACCTGTAGCTACTGACTCCCAACCTCTGTTCCCCCAAGTCTGGGGCAGCCACTAATCTATTTTCTGTCTCTGTAAATCTGCATATTCTGGAATCCTCTAGCTGTTCTTAAAGCCCACTTCTATGCAGGACCCTCGGGTTTTTGCTTTCATTTCCCTGTGCGTGTAGTGGACTTTCTTTTATCTCTTCATTTTTAATATCTTTTCTCTCTCCCCACACCCAGCCCTTGTGGTCTCTTCACCAAAGACTATAGAACTCAGTGCAATGGGTCTTAATTTTCCTGGGACTCAGGAAAGGGGGGCAGTATCTTTTCTTTGTTATAAGGATTAATTACTTTTTTAGTAAAGAGCTATAAGGTTTGTAGAGTGGAAAATCAAACTATTGTTGGTTTTGTTTAGTTGTTCTGAATTAATGTCATTTTCTCAGTCCCCCCTCCCCCACTTAATTTGGTCTACCTCATTAGCAAAAAAAAAAAAAAAAAAAAAAAAAAAAATCAAATTTCAAAGGAAGATGTTATAGGCTTGCTTTTATCCTATTGCCAACCTGGAGAACCCATAGCAAGAGAAGGTTGGCTCAAAGAGGCCAAGTGTGGAAGATGCTCAGAGCCCAGGAAGACACAAAGTTATTATTTGATGGCTGGCACCACTTTATTTATCAGGAAAGTGAGGGGTGCCCTCAGTCTACAGGTGGCATGTGTATTTTCTATAATTGCTTATCTGTTTCTATTCTACTGCTTCTGGTGCACCACAGAACCTTCTATGGTTCAGATAAAGGGTAAGTACCAATAATTCACCTAAGGAAATAAATCTACTAAATATAGGGAACACAGATCATCTGCTCTGATATTTAAAAATCACAAACTTAAATAAAGCATCAGTTGCCATTTTTGGTCTCCTGAATTATAACAAATTTAAAAACTCAGACAGACTCCTGGCTGCCAAGGAAATAGGGGAACCAGGCCTTCCAATAATACTTGGTGGCATTCTGAATGGTTAAAATCCCTGTAAAAGACCATTTGTCAATACCTATCAGGAGTAATAACATGTTAAACTCGTTGACCCAGTAATTCTGCTTCTGAGAATCTATTTTAAGGAATTTATCTGAAGTATGAAAAAAGCTATATGCATGAAAATGTTCATTATAGCATCATTTAAAATGTCAAAAATTAAAATGGGAATTGAGCTAAATGTGTGGCATTGGGGCATTCCATGGAACCAGATCTCCTTGATGGACAGTTATGCAGTCAATTAAAATGATGGTTTTCAGGAGTGTGCACAAGAACAAAAGAGAGAGGCACAACTGAATGTGGGCCAGGAACATGGCCATGTGAAAGTACGTGCACAGTAAAGCAACTAAAAGGAGAAATGCTGAATGATTACTGTGTGGGCTTTTAAGGCATAGCATTGTGGGGCCTTTTTTTTTTTTTTTTTTAACCAGGGATTGAACCCTGTGGGATTTAACCAGTAAGCCACACCCCCAGCCCTTTTGTAAATTTTTTCATTTTGAGACAGAGTCGTGCTAAGTTCCTTAGGGCCTTCAGGGCCCCCATAAGTTGCTGAGGCTGACTTTGAACTCACGATCCTCCTGCCTCAGCCTCCTGAGTTGCTGGGATTACAGGCATGTGCCTCCACGCCAAGCTCCTTTGGGGCCTTCTTAATCTCTCTCTCTCTTTCTCCTTTGCTTTCTCTTTTATCCATATATTTTTGATGTATGTTATTATTTACAAAATAATAAAAAAAAAATCTAGAAAAATCAACCCCCTGGTGTGTCTTAGGAAGTTCAAACTTGGTCTTTCATTCTCAGAACACCTTCGGTGGAGTACAAAGTGATATCATGTCGGTAAACTGGCATAATGATCGTATTCCCTGGCATTCCATAGAAAAGGACAATTTTCCTCCTTCCCTGAAACAAATCTTGACTAACTTTGATAGTTCAGCAATTAGGACTTTGGCATACAATCTTTCTTCTTCAACTCCTATAATTAGTGGTCTCCAATTATATGAATCAATTTCAATTTCTATAAATCAGATGATTTAGAGAGAAGGCTGTTCAATTTCCTTTTCAACTGTATGGTTTCAGCAGCAATAAAACTCTCAGCTTAAAATATCAGGATGCAACTTGCTCCAGAAATATTACCCAGCTCATCTGGGGCTTCTACCAGCAGCCCTGACATCTCACAGATTTTTGGGTGGCTTTGCTTCTTAGGCTGTCCCGGAGTCTTGCTCATTTTTTTCCCCCCACAGGATCCGACATCTACTTAGAGATCCCTTTCTAGTCCAGGTGGAGATCACTGGAACTACTGAGTGTCCTAATGACAGACCCAGCTGGGACACAGATACATCTATATAATGCTATTTAGCATGCACATTAGTGCCTCTTTTTGCTTTTAATCCTGGGGATGACAATGTCAGCGGCCCTCTAAGATTTTGCAGAGGTCTGAAATTTGCAATGTGAATCTGCAATGTGCTCCCTTAAACCTGGCTACTTTGTGGGGGCTCTCTCGAATTAATTCCTGCCTATCACTGGAATTTGGAAACATGTTTTCTTTTTCTCCCTTAGCCCTTTAACATGTGAGATGTGATTTCTTTTATTTCATAAGGAGCAAGTCTTATTCAAAAAGGAAAATCATTTAAGTATTTTTTTTTTTAAATTTAAAAATCTTTGAGAATCTCAACAGAGTCTTTCCCACATCAGGTCACATAGGTGCTTTCCTGTGGCATTAACTCTTCCCCTTTGACTAAAAGGAAAGCAAGCAGGGGCAGAGAGCAGGTTGCGGGGTGTACCCAAGGAATCTGTGCCAAAGAGGGTTCTGGGCTGCAAATGCATGACCCCCACCCACATCCTTCCCCGCTTGGAGGAGATAAGTGGCCGGGGCTCCTGTTCACTGCTAATGTGGTTTTTAGCAAGATGTCTACTTTTGTTGGAGATTGGCTTATGGCTTTTATAGTACTCTTAAATTCAGCTTATGTTGAATTATTATTGTTCTTCATTTTATACATTACTTCCAGTTCCCGCCGCAGTAGGGTCTCATTAAGTGCTACAGCTGCTAACTGAGGTTTCTGGGCAAATGGGAGATGGAAAATCTGCACACTGTGCCCTGACTTCCAAAGGTATCACCAAGACCGGGCCCTAGGGGAACCAATGGGCCAGAAGCTTTAAACCCATAGCTGAAGTTCTCCTTCAGAACCTGGGTCTCTGAAGGAGTGTGTCAGTGAGGCAGTCCCAAACCCAAAGAGACCAGGGCTTGGGAACCCCAACAAGCAGGGAATTGAGACCCCAACACAGAAGCAAGAGGGAGGTTGCAGACAGAGGCTACTTTGTTTATTTAAAGCTGTGAACAATCTTGCATTGAAGAATAATAACTTCAAAACATATTATGAGAAAATATGTAAAAAGCTGTATATAAAACTATAAAAACTGTATAATTTGTATATATTTGAGTACCTTTTTAATTTAAGATAATTGAAATTAGTTATTGATTAAAATATTTCAAATATTTACTATATTTTCAAAAAGTAAATGTTTCAAATATATAACACATATTTGAATACATATTATAATTGGATTTAGATAAATACAATTAGAAACAAGCCGATAAGTGTATTATTGGTAGTCATAGCAGGTGGTAGAATCAGAAGGGATTTTCATTTCTTTTTATACCTTTCATTATTGTCCAAATTTTTATAATGGATATGAAATACATTTATACATAAAATGTAAAAGGTTATTTAAGAAATAGGGCAAATTCTGAATGGCCAGTATCATACCCAATCACGGATTGTTCTGTTGCACCTGGCATTCCAAGGTGCCAGCCCTGTCCTGTGTGGACCCTAGCAGGGCCAAATGTGGTGCTTCAAACTGGCCTGCTTCTGTTGAGGCCCTCATGTGTGCCTCACACATATTTTAACCAAGTGAGTTACTTCAGGATCTTCCCTGGTCCAAGTGCATGTTGAAGCAGTAGAGATAAACACTGAGGATAAAGGCCATTGCCAACAGCTTATGTATTTAGTTAATTATTTTCCAACTGAGTTGACCACTTGTTAGACCAGGAAATAGTTTCGCTGCTGAGTAGAGAACCAACTCTGCTTTCATCCATGGGGGGTAAGCCCCAGGACCGCAGGGACCACTGCCTGAGGCTCTTGGTAGAAGGTCCTGTTAGGCAAGTTTTCTTCAGTCAGGATGAAAGAGTCGTAAATATTCGAAATGAGCATTTTAGAGTTTATAGGCCCTTTCATCTCTGGGAGGGAGTTCTGTATCGTTGTTTCGATCTCCATTTTACAGATGAGAAAACAGTGGTCTGAGGGGGAAAGGAGCCAGCTCACATCCCTTGCTGTGGAAGTGGAACATGCACCGCTTATTTCAATATTGCTTTTGTGTGACAACTTTACAGGGCCTCTGTGGGCTCCCCCTTCCCACAGATAACGTTAAACACTTAGATAAAGCAAACCCGGCGCTGGCCTGCAGCGGGCATTTTCTTCCTCCTCCCACACACCCCTTCCTGTAAGCAGAGAGAAGGCAGCATTGTTACCCAAAGGGCACTCCTTCCTAAGTATGTTCCTAACTCTCCCCGAGTCGATGATGTCTTTCGCTGTGGTACAATACGGGGGAAATGTCAAGTATTTGGGATTGCCCACTAACGAGTTTTTATTTTGGTATCAGAGAAGGCAGGCTTTTAAATTTTAAAGTGAAAAATTTGGATTTGGAAAGAAAAATGTAAAAGTTGGTCATAATGGAGACTTTGTTTGCCAGGCGCCCCAGCCCAGTGACTAATGGGCCAGCTGCTAATGGAGTCAAGCCGTCCTTGGGGGGTATTAGCAGGGAACAGAAGTGGGCAGGCCCTGGAGACATGGGACTCTGGGTGAGAGCTGGGGAAGTGTGCAGAATCCAATCAGAAGAGGATTTAACTATGGCTCTAGTACACCCAGGGCCTCTCAAAGAACCTTGGTTGACATGGCTAACAGGGATGAGGCACAAGAATAAATGGTCATGAGCATCCTGACTCTAGGGGACGGGTGTTTTGGATAATGGCAGTTTTCCTGTCCTAAACTCTTTTAAAATGGCATCCTAGGGAAGCAACTTTCAGCAAGCCTAGCGCTCTGGGGCAATGGTTCCTTTCATGGGACCAGGTGAGCAAACTGAGCCGGGGCCCTTCCATCTCCCGTCTGGGTTAGGATTGTTCCTCCCAGTTCATCTTCCTGGGGTGCGTGGGCCGCGGCGGCGGCTGCTGCTGCTGCTGCTGACACTGTGGCGTTTGTTGGGGGGAGCCCCAGAGTGCCTCTCCTGTTATCAGGTCGATACATGTACCTGGTAATACAATGCCAATCCAAAGCTAAAAATAGCTTCTTTTTGTTGTGTTCTCCCAGAACAAAGGGAAGGGACGCAAAGACCAGACCCACTTCATCTGCGCCTCCTGCCCTCCCCTTCCCAGCATTCCTGAGGCCAGCAGTTTGTCTTTTCCCTCAAATGGATTTTTTCACTTAAAAATGAAAGAGAACAGAAACTGAGTAATACTGAGGCCCACAGACCAAGAAGCATGCCTTTCCACCAAGAGGTGCTGGTCATCAGGTGGAGCATCTTGTGTCCCGAAAGCCAGCTTGGGTTGAAGAGGATTCCACTACTGAATGTCAGATGTGGGGGGCCTCCTCTCTGTGGGTCTGTTGGGGGAACTCAACAGCTTTTTTTTTTTTTAAGTGCTTCTCAAAGATATACAAGACATTATTCTTTATAAAATCCCGTTAGCTGTAGTTCAACTTTATATTCCTTGATCAGTCCTGTGTTTTGCCCCCGACTCCTGCCACAGTTTATTGCTGTGGATTAAGGACCTGAACACAAGGTTTTATTTCCCTTTGTGTAAGTCTAGCTTCCTTGCCTGGTTCACCAACCAGATATATACGTACATAAGAGATGGGCGAAGAATATGGGTTGCATTTTGGGTGAGGTTGGGGGTGGGAAGGTTGGATCATAGAGGGACACAGAATATTAATTAGACACAAAGTGCTCTCTGTGCCTTATCTGCATAAAGAAAGATAAAGCCCATGTAAATAATATGTGTGTTTCCCATAATGAATGTCCCCTTTCTCTCCATTTCTGCATAGTATTAGAAATTGCGTTTTTATTATATGAGACATTGGACGCATGCCAACAAGTTTTTCTTTTAACTTGATATTTTGGGCTCTGATCTTTGTTAGAACTACAATGGCATGTATCTCGTACAGTCAGAGGTCATTTCTATAGCTCCCTCCCCCTTCCCATCATTTCTGGGGAATGTTTGTTTTCAAAACAAAGAATTGGGTTAAAGCTTAGGTATCATATATCAGAACGTATTTCAAGCCGAAATTGAGAACACTCAAACCTTCCTTTTAAAGGTCAGATATTATTTATTATTATTATAAAAATGATCTGTGATTTATGAATTTAACTTCTCATAAACCTTCTTTGTAACAGAATATGCAGTCAGAGGCTTAACATTACATTGTTTTCTTTTGACAACGTATCCACGAGACCACTGCAGCTGTTCCTTTACTCACAATAGCAGATTAATTAACACAATCATATGCTGTTGGCTCTTACTCAATGCGTGGGTCTGCAGCGGGATAGATAGGTAAATCCTTTAAATGCGGTGGAGATAAAGCATATACTATGCTAGTTTCATAACTAGCCAGTTGTGCTTCTGACTAGCCAGCCCTGTCAGGACCAGTTCACCGGTTCACAGACCACAGACGCCTTGAGCTTGGATTTCAAAGTCAGCCTCACCTATTCCAGCGCCATCACGCCCAACATTTGCAAGACGCAAATATATAAAAGCAGAAGTCCTCTCAGAAATCAGCAGCTTTGGTTAAAATAGCAGTCAGTCTGCCGCCAGCATTTTGAGTCTGCAGTATTTTTTTAAAGTTCAATCATTGCTTTCCTTAAATATCTTCCTTGCTATTACTCACTTTTTTTTTTTTCTTTTGCCCATCCCTCATTGCACATAGTTCTGGGCAGCCGTCATGACTTTGGTTTTTAAATACTAGACAGATTTTTTTTCCCTTCTGTATGTGCACTAATGAAAACGTGTGTAACTAAACCTTCCTCCTCTGCCCAGTCGCCAGCCATGAGTAAGTATTTATTGGCAACTTTAGCTGACATTTTAGCGAACGTCAAACCTTTGTTAGAGAAAATGTAAGGCTTTGCTTTAGAAACAGGCATGCCCATGTTTGAAGCGAGGTAAGCAGGCAGTGGGCTTAATAGAATTTCCTTCATACTTTTTTTCTAATGTCCATTACATATGCAACACTAATTTACTTTTTGTTGTTTTACTTAGCACAGAAATTGAAAATGTGACAAGCCTTGCTGGATTAAAAGGCTCATTTTATAGACACATAGACCAAGAGAAAAAAAGAAAAACAAATTCATAATTTGGAACCTTTTAGAGCATCCAGGTGGTAGAAATTCAGACTCCCCCATCACTCCCTGCATTTGTCATGGGACTGAGATTTCTTTGGAACCATCTCTGTTCTTTAGAAACAGATCAAATTTGGCCACATTTGGTCATAGAAGTCCTTGGCTCTTTGGAAAAACACACACACACACACACACACACACACACACACACACACATCATGACGTGGCCGTCCCTTAGGCTCTGATTAATGGTTGCTCCTCAGTACCAGGTCCTGGCTAAAAATTCTGGATCCTGAGTGTCAGGCAGAAATGACAGGTTACACATTTCCTTTATAGGAAGAGCTCAGTTGTTCTAAGATTTTCCTCATACCTGGGGAGATTGCAGTGCTTCCCAGACCCATGGAGGGAACAGTCACTGCTCAGATAAAAGGCATTTGATGGTACTGTGCCTTTTTCCTCATCTCCATCCCTGTCCCCACGTTAGATAGTACTTAAAATAAAATGCTTGAGAAAGGTCCAGAACGTATGAATAATTAGTTGCATGTGGAAACATCATTTAGAAAGACCCAATGCTTGAATCCAAGTCGAGAACAGAATTGGTTTGGAAATCTGTGCCGACAGAGAAGCAGGGACGACTGGTGGACCCTTGGGATGAACAGTGGTGGCTGGACCATTAGAGCAAAGGTCATTAATGTCCCAACAAGTGCACGGTTTGCATCATGGGAGCAGCTGTAGTTCCAGAATTGCTGGCCTTGCAAAGTGGCTGGCATCTTGCTTGACTTGGAGATTCATGTGGCTTTTTCTCTATTTTCCAGTTGGACTTTGAAGGGTCCTGAGTATGGTCAGGGTGGACCTGCTGTCTGGGGAGTGTGACCTAAGACTTAACCTGACTCCCAAAGAGCAAGCCAGGGTGATGCTTCCATCCATGTCACATGGACTGGGCTCAGTTTCTAGGAGTGGGTCAGTTCCGTTGGTCTGCATGTCCTTTTATCCTTCTGACCTCCCACCTAACCCACAGCACAGGAGTTACAGATAGTGGCATAGCCCAGAGTGAACTTCTAGAGCCTTTCTGGGCTCTTCTTTTTGCACTCCTTCAACAGTACTCCACCACGTCTTTTGAAATGGGTTTTATGGGTATCCTGTGATTACACATATGGTCAGGAGGTGTTCAGCAGGTGACTAAGCCAGCAGCAAGAAGACCTTGGACTTGGCTTAGTTATAACAATGTGATAAGGTCCAGGAGGAGAAGGAAGTATCCTCTGCTCACTGTGTCTCCTGAGCCTGGAGCATTGTCTGAGTCAGCATCTAATATCTATTTGTTGGATAAATGAGCAAACAAACAACTCGAGTATCCCTGTGCTGTCCTAGGAAAGGAGAACAGGGAAGGGCGTCTGGAAGGAAACGGAGTCATTCTGAACCAACATGCTAATGTGTCCAATAGATAGATACAAATGGATGTTAAAAGGCAATGGTCTAAAAAAAGTCACAAATCATCAGAGAGGTGATGCGCAAATACATCCATAGATAAGGAACTAAGTCCCTCAGAACAGAACAACGTTGTCCATGGTGGTATAGCCAAGACAGAATGGGGGGCTGTTTTCCCGGCTCAGCCTCTGCCCAAGGCACTCTTCATGAAGGGGTCTCCGATTGAAGGAAAGCCTCTTTGCCGTGGTGGCAGTGGGCTAGGTCATGGCAGGACAGGAAGGTGGGACCCCCCCAGAAGGAAGACATGAAGCAGGGGGAGGACTGTGGGGAGAGAGGCTCACAGTTTCAGGTGATGGCTCTAACAACAGGCAGTGCACTTCAACTTTGTAAGGACCGTCAAAAGCAGCCAGTTGCCATATAATTTTGACCCCCACCTACACTGTCCATCATTTTCATAACATCACCAGGATGCATTCAGTGTGTGGCACATAGTAGGTACTCTGTAAGTGTCTATGGGATGAATTATTGAAGGAATGTCTACTTTCTTGAGGTTCCCGGGGACTTTAGTCTTCAAGTGTAAGGAGAACTAGAGCCTTGGGCTGTCTTTCTTGCTGTTTCTCCTGCCCTCCTCTCCCCTCCCCAGCCTACACTGTCACTCCTTGGGAGGCCCCTGGTCCTCTGTAAACATTTTTTAAAGGCTCTTAGAGTTTGCTCCTTAAGGAAAAGAGCGGGGGTGCATCTAGTGAGCCATATACTTGCTTGTCTTGTTCCATGACACTGGACTGAGCAGTGGGTGAGACCTGAAAGCTCCGTCAGAGGGGACTGTGCAGAGCCCAGATCCACTAACGGAATGAACCAAGTTCTCTTTACTTTGCTCTGGGAACTGCACATGGGGTGGGGTGGGGGGTAGCAGGGGCGGTTAAGGAAGGAAATGACATTTAGGAAAGCAGTCGAGATGGGGGCTCAGGGAGCACAGACATGGGCCTTCAGAATGCCCTTGATGATGCCCATGGATATAGGTGAGAGTGACCATCCCAGACTGGCCCCAGAGTAGGTACTTTCCTTATGGTAAGCTGGATCACTATGGAGTGGGGACAGGGAGCGTTCAGTCACTGTCCTGTGTAGCTCCATGCAGGTGTGACTTCCCTTTGCATTAGGGTACAAGTGGACACGTTCTACCTCAAGTGCAGAGCCTCAGCTCAGAGAAAGTGACCAGGAGCCCTCCGGGGCCACTCAGCTGAGAGGCTGGATGTTCTTTTCAAGGCAGAGGATTATGGGTCGAACAGTGGCAATCCTTCCCGGATACCTTGCTGTCCTTAAATGCCAGGGAAGGAGCACCTGCAGACACTGACACACACACACTGAGAGACACTGGCAGCCACAATGCCCATCAGTCGTGGGTGTGCCCCCAGCGTGTGTATTTAAGAGGCCCCGTGAATGGCTTGAGTCATCGATGATGCTCCTGAATGGCAAATTGGTCAGAGTTCCACAATGGTAATGATCACTCTGCCGGTGACCTTTCTAGTGCATTTACATTTTATCACAACATGCATAAGCCACCCATAGGCTTCCCATTGGTCGGTTCATTCCTTATGCACAATAACCCAGCAGGCAGGGGGATGCGTCCAGCATGGATGAGAAAGGAGAAGCTTCTGACGCACCTCACTCTATTGTTGCACGGGAATCTTTATCACCAAAGGAGACTTTTGAATGAAGCCCATGTCTGCTTCCTTTTTTTAAAAAAATGAAGGCACTCAAATGTGACTCTGCATCCCTGATGCTAACAGAGCCATAAAGATGGGGCCCAGAACCATGAACTGCTCTTACCCACCAGCCTTGTTCTGTGTATGGGGCTAGACCCGGGTGTCCCCCAAAGCAAGGGAGTGTTCTAGGGAGGTCACAGGATCCTGCGTTCGTTAAGGGATTGTTGCTCTTTGGCATTGTTTCCCAAAGGGAACACTTTAGTATGTGCATAAACACTGTGTGCGTGTGTGTGTGTGTGTGTGTGTGTGTGTGTGTGTGTGTGTACAGACCTATACTTGTCACACAGAAACTGACCTGGAAGACTAAGCAGACTCAGCAGGCAACCCCCAAAGCTTCACTTACTGAATTTCCAGCCACGCCTCTCTCCATGGTGTGGACTCAGTTAAGTGCCTACCATCATTTACTCATTTATGTATGTGTTTTGAGTCCCTGGGGGGAATTGCACCCCTCTTCAGCTTATGCAAAAATATTAATTGCTGAAGAAGGAGAAGGAGGTGGCTGCTGAAGAGGGAGAGGGGTGCATAGGAGGGCAGCAGCTGCCACTTTGCAGACTGTGGTCCTTTGCTGGGTTCCTGTCTAGATGAGGTGGATGCCAGGGGATCCATCCCACAGAGGGGCACCTGAGGATAGGGTGGTTAGCTCGGTTGCCCAAAGCCCTGTGACGGGCCTCCCCTAGGTCTACGCAAGGCGTTCCGCGGGGTGTGGGGGGCGAGTGGGGGGGCACAGGCAGAAAGCGGGCAGCTAGAGGCCCCAGCCTGCTGCGTCCTCCTCGGCTGAGTCTTCACTGCTGCTTCCATCAGAGCCTGCAGGTTACGGTGCCAAGAACAAAAATAAGCTTGGCTATTTTTCACTCATGTTTGGTACTTTTTCTTCTTCTTTTTCAAATGCCATTGAAATAGAATTCTAATTTTTACTTAAAATATGTAATCTTAATAAATTGCTGCATTATTACATGTGGCTTGATGTATTTAAAGACCACCTCTTCTCCCCGAAGAGCTCATCTCCAATAATATAATTACAATCAATAGAAAAGCATGTTTCTATATACAGTGTCTGCTCTTCTTCAAGGGCCTATCTGTTCAGATAAAGGACCCATTTATCTCTATCTATTTATCCATATGTAGACTGCTAGGATGTCATAATTTTGAAATAATATGACTTTATATTTCATCTTCAAACATTTAAATCATAGATTTTGCACCAGGCTTACTTCCATGGGCTGTGTCTTGTGTTTTTTAAAGTTTTATGGGACGTTCTTATTTTTGTAAATCTGTCATTTGGACTTCTCCTTCATTAGCTCTCTTGACCTTGAGACTGGGAGGAGAAAGCTCTTCAGAGACTCAGATTCCTTTTGGCCTTGGAGAACTCACAGTCAGCAAGGGCTTGCTGGTAATCCATGCTCTCAGGGCTGCAATGGGTAGGAGCGAGGAAGGGCGCTGAGCAGAATAAACATGTCTTGAAGGGCTCCCTGCAGCTGACCTTGGGTGGCTACAGATCCAAGTGTGTGGCCCCCACCCCACTGTCCCACCCAGCATGGGTCTTTAGGATCCAATGCCAAGACTGTGTTCCCTCCAGAAGTACTACCAAGCCCACCTATTTGCTTGCTTTCCTAAAGAATTTCTTAGATTATTTTAAATAGCAATCTAAGAAATGCCAGTAATGATCTGTTTGATATTTTTTAAAAAATGGTCTTGTATTTTAGGGCCGGAGCTGTCGCTTAGTGGCAGAGCGCTTGCCTAGTATGTGTGAGATACTGGGTTCAATCCTCAGCACCGCATAAAAATAAATGAAATAAATGCACTCTGTCCATACACAACTAAAAAAAATAGTCTTGTATTTTAAATATTGTAAGGAAAACACTTAATCTTTCTCCTTGGAGCACAGGTTATCTTGGGATGGGCTTAAAGTCTAGGTGACCTCATATAGCCTGTGAAAATCCTGATTATGGATCTAACAACCTAAGACTACCTCTGGTACAAGAATCTCAGCAAGATATCGCAGAGGGCCATGGGTCTTGCAACTCAAGGTTGACCCAGTCTGCACAGGTCATGGAGGTGTACAGTGTGGTGGGTCTCAGAAAAGGGCCTCAAGTTCTCATCCCAGCAGGGCTACCACCTCGCTATGGGATCTTTCTTACTCTCAGACCCTCAGTGTTTTCATCTACACAATGGAATTGTGCCAGGATGTCCCCTAAAGTCCCCTTCAGCTATGAGCTTTTTTAACTCTCCTTGTGGTGCTCTGGGGCATTGTTCAGATTATGTGACAGAAGGTCTGACCATCTCAGGCAAAGATTCAGTCTTTTCACCCTGGGGACAGAATCTCAACTGCAAAAAGGGGTATCAGGATCTGGTGATTTACTTTATGGAAAGGTTCATACCCACCCTTATACCTTACTTAAAAGATTAATAAAATCCACAACCACCACTGCCAATAAATCTGAGAGCTTCATACTTGCCAGATACCATGTTAAGCCCTGTTTCTGTCTTGTGTCATGTGCTTCAGAAAACACCCTTAAGCGCTAAGCATGACTGTCGTCATTCCCAGTTCATTGGAAAGGCAACTTGGAGAAGATAAGAGCTTAAGGTCACTCTCTTGCATATGGCGGGAACTTGATTCAACCCAGTGTTATCTGACGTTACGGTTTGGGCTCTGAATTACTATATACACTTTACGATACTGAAAGTGTTCACTCCTAGATGTCTGTGCACTGGCAAGTCTCCCTCTGTCCTTGCTGGCACCGGTTGCATTTCACTGGTTTATAGCCAGTCTCCCTCCTCATATTTGAACTTCTTTCACGGACCCAGATTCTGTCTTCTCCATCGTCTGAGCAGGCAGGAGCTCATTTTGTAAAAGTAGAGTGCTTGGAGACTCTGCTTCATAAGGTCAACAAGGCATGCCTGAAGTGTTCATGAAAGTCAATGGGAAAATAAAATTTGATTCACAGTAATTCTGTGTCTTTCACAGAGCTTCTGAGGAGACACACCAAAGGCAGAACACAAGGCACATGTATTTGGTTTCCGGTCTGTAAGGGAAGTATGCACTGGGATCTCCAGAGATATGGTTCTAGAGGAGACAGCCTGGGATGGCTGAGTATTTTGGAAAGGGTGAAAGGTCAAGGAAATCAATATCTTAAAAGGTTGAAATTTATTCAGTGAGTTATGTAGCCTATAATAAATAGTTCAGCTCTTGGACTAAGTTGACCTATCCAGATCTTTGCTGACCACCTCCCCTGGTCGAATGCCAGGAGAGGAACCTCAGTCTTTGGGTGTTGCATGCACTCCAAGGAGAACAGCATCAGTTTCCTGGAGCAGTTGAAGGTTAAATGAGAAATGGAACTGCAGGTTGAATTGCCAGTCCCAAGTCTGGTAGGTCTAGCTTTTTCTGGACTCAATGGCAATACTGGAAGCCAGTTCTTGGTGGTGGGCAGAGCTGCAAACTCTGGAATGGGGCAGGACTGGCTAAGGGTATAGAGAAGAGGGTTTTCATTAGGCAACTAGCACTAGGGAGAGTAGTAGGCCCCCTTGAACTCAGGGTGGGAATGGACTGGCCGGGGATGGAAGCCACCCTGCTATGGGAAATGAGTGGCCAGGGATATCAAACTGTGTACAGCTGAGCCATGTCCACTGAGGGGAGAGAGAGGACACACTTTGGCTGGAAACTCTCTGGAGTGCAGGTAGGATGTTAATGGGAAGGAGTTGCAGGAAGTGTGTGGGGTGGTTGTCATCATCTTACAGACCTGGGAGTTTAATCAAATTAGCTAAAAGGGACCTACAACTTTTTAAGATATTTTATTTTCCCAGAGAAAAAGACAAAGGACCTTCCATCTCTACCAGCTCTCTAGAAACTAAGAGGGCACAGGCTGTGAAGAAGAGCTCAGTATCTATGGGTGTCGCCCAGCAAGGGAGTGGGAGGTGCTGTCATGAAGTCCCTAAGGCACGTGAATGGGCCTAAGGACACTGTCTCTGTCTTGCTCTCTTTTTAAAAGTGGATTTCTAATTCACTCTTTAGGCTGAAAGAAATCTCAGATGTGTCAAGGAGTTAAGTGTGAAACAAAAAATAAACAGAAACACATGAAGACCTAAAGGAAAATATTTTTATAGTCATGGGGAGGGAATGCCTTTGCTAATCATTACATTAGATTTAGAAACTCTGAGAGAAAAAGCTAGCTATTTTACCATTTCTTCACTTAGCATAGAACTGGAAATATGGTGTTCAATAAATATTTGTTGAACGAATTTGCATAAAAACGAAATACTTCCAGGTAGCATGTGCATAAGTGTGCTCACATACATACACACATAAACACACACCCTTCTCCAAACCCACCATAAAGTGGGAAAGATAATATGGGAACAAATATTTGCTACATCAGTGATAGAAAAAGGGTTAATATCCCTGGTACAAAAAAAAACACTCTCACAAATCAATAAGGAAAAGACAAATCCTCCAATAGAAAAATGGTCAAAGGACATAAGCAGGCAATTCAGAGAAGAAGAAATACAAATGGTCAATAATCAAAGAACGGTAATGGAAATCTTTGCAGCCATTAAATGCTTGAGGCTGACCTGTATTTACTGACTTAGAAAGATGCCCACAGACATGTTGTTGAATGAAAAAAGTGGGCTCCAAAACAGTAGGTAGAGTATGATTCCATTTATGGAAAATTACATGAGAGTGTAGTTGTCCACATCTTTGTTGCAAATAATAGAAATGTCCTCAAAGTTACTTAGGCAGAGAAGAGAACTGGAGGCATTTAGGAAATCTTCCCTGCCCCTTGCCAAGCCAGCAGATACATAGCCTCACCTCTGGGTCAGGCACTTGTGGGAGTCACTGGCCAGCAAGGTTGTGACTGTCCCATCCTCCAACTGCCTGGGGCCAAAGGATCTTGAATTTTACTCCCTCTTTATTTTCAGCTTCCCTTTTTCCACAGGACAATTGGGCACGTGAGATTCAGAGTAATTTTTTATTAACTTAGAAATAAATTTCTGTATTGTTTGGCTTTTTAACATGAACACATACCATTTTTAAATTTAGGAAAAAATGCATATCTTTTTGTGTTTGTTTGTTGATACTGGGGATTGAACCCAGGAGCACTTTGTAACCGAGCTACATCCCCACTTTTTATTTTTTACTTTGAGACAGGGTCTCACTAAATTGCTTAGGGCCTCACTAATTTGCTGAGGCAGGCCTCAAACTTATAATCCTCCTGCCTCAGTCTCCCAATTTGCTGGGGTTAAAGGTATGCACCATTGCATTCGGCTATGTCTTTTTTTTTTTTTTTTTTTTTGAGAATAAGAAAATTCAGAGTACATGCTTAGCATGTGCAAGGACCTGGGTTCCATCCCCAACACCAGAGAAGGAGAGAAGAAAATGCCTGTTAGGAAATGTGACTGATTAAGGTATTAAAATTTTTAATATAGAAAGTACCTGCCAATCAATAAGGAAAATAATACCCCAACCAAGAGAAAATATTACCCACCTAAGAGCTCTTATTTAGCAGTTGTTTACTAAGTGTGAGGAACTAAACAAAACATTCCACAACTATTATTTCTTCCAAGGCTTTATGAAGTAGATTCCATTTCTTCCCACCCCTTCCCTCCTGTATTCTCTCCTTCTTTCTTCTCCTCTCTCCATCTCCCTTCTAATCCCCATTCCTCCCAAATTCCCTCCCTCTCCCCAGATTCGCCCACCAGAGCATCTGTCCCATGCCTTCTAGCTCTACGGATTCCCATCGCCCCCACACTGAGCCCGCATTTCCACAGTCCTCTCTATTTTACTGCTGAGAAGGCTGAGACCTGAAGAACTGTGGCCCAGGACACCCCGTTTCCAGCAAGGATGTCATTTGATCCTCGAAATGTGAACACACATTTCCCAGAGGGAGAAAAGCAAATGGACAATAAGCATATGAAAATATTTTCACCTGATTAACCATCAAAAAAAAAAAAAAAACAATTAAAAAGGAGTTTTGGTTTACTTATTGATTTATTTGCTCCTCAGACTGACAAAGATTTATGAGATTGGTAACAATGAGTATTGTCTATAAGGCTGGGAGAAATCATTCTCTCTGTCTGCCAGAAGGTGTTCTAAAAGAGAGTATGGAAAGCATATCCCATGCCCTCTAATTCCTCTTTTATAAAATTATTCAAATGTATGTGTGTACATATAACTACACATATACACACACATATATATTTAGCAATATATACTATATGTGTGTATAAATATATCTACACTTATAAAGTACACACATATATATAATCTTTGATCATCTGATATATATCTGTAGATATATTTACACACATACCCATATATATCAGTTGATCAAATGTTTGAACTAGAATATGCATTGGAACTCAACCTATAATGACAAAATTTTGGAAACAATTCAAATGTACTTCAAAAAAAGAATCTGTTAAGGAAACCGATTTCCTTTGCTATGGAAGGCTATGAAGTTATTGAAAATGATGGCCCAGGTCTGTGGTTTTGACATGCAAAAATATTCATCATTTATTATTAAAGTGACAAAGGCAGATTACAAAACCAGTTTGTATAATATGATCCCTGATTTTGTTAAAATGAATATATGTGTGTGTGTGTATATATATATATTTAGATAAGCACTTTTCATAGAAAAATCAGAAAGGATATAAAGAAAATGTTAAGGATGATTATCTCAGGGTAGAAGAGTTGAGACTGATATTTTCTTTCCTTACACATATCTTTGGTTTATAACCTTTTGCAATTATCATGTATTAGTTTTATAATCAGATAAAACCAAATTCAAACAAGGAAGCAGTGTCTATTGTGGGGAAAGGGATCAAAACAAAAACCCAACCGTGGCCAAGCCAGGCCCCAGCTGGCTTTGCAGACCATCCCTGCAGAGAAGGGCACCCCTTTCCATGCTGTCATTCATGGGAACCAGATCCCTTTGCACCCACAGCTCCAGAATCTGCACATTTCCTCAGGACAGAGGCTTCTGGGAGCACATCTTTCCCCAGGCAGAGAGTCCCTAACCTCAGCACAAAAGGGGACCTAGAACTCTCTGTTAGAGAACTTGAACTTGAAACTGGTGAAGGATGTAGTTTAAACAACTCAGAGGAGCAGAAGTGGATTTGGTACTACTGCCCAAGAGGGATTTCTTACCTGTGGCTTCCCCTAGATCGTTAGCTTAGGTGGTTGTCTTAGTTCGTTTATTTTGTTTTTTATTTTCAAGAGTCATGATTGAAGAAGTTGGGCATCATTTGAAGGGAACTAGAGGGAAAGTTTTAGGGACTTGGGAGGGATAAGGCATCAACTACCCAACCTTACCAGGATGTGGAAGGTACTATCTGCAGGGCCCTGTGCTGGGCCTCCTGTCTGCTTGTGCACAGGCATCTTATAAAATACAAATAGGAAGCAAGATAAAATAATCCAAGTGAAGAACACAAAAAGTTAACAAATCAAAATAAGAGATTAAACAATTGGGAACAATGAGCCAGATGGTTATGCAGAGTAAGTTGAGAAAGATAAGATTAAGAGGGAAAAGATTAAAAATAGCAGGATTTGAAATAACCAGTTATAGGGGGCCTGGGAGTGTAGCTCAGTGGTAGAGCACTTGCCTAGAGTATGAGGCCCTGGGTTCCATCCCCAGCACTGCAAAATGAATGAATGAATGAATGAGATTTAAAAATCAAATAACCAGTAAGGGAAAGTAAGACAATAAAACAGTCAACATTTTTCAGAATGAATCACTCAAAATAGGGAAGGCCAGGAGCTTAGAGATTTGAAAAGATAAAACTTGCCAGTGCCCTAGTTTTAAAGTATAAAGGACATTGACAAAGGGTTAACGGAAAATGTTATCTAAAAGGTATTACAAAAGAGAAATAAAAGATCACTAGAGGAAGGTTAAAAGATTAATGGAAGATAAGACAATTCAAAGGAGAAACAACCAAAGTAACTCTAAGTCAGAGAATGTTAAAATTATACCAATATAATCACTTAAAGCTCAAGCATTATGACTAATTTAACCCAGCAGATGAAAATACCCAGAGAAAAATGGGCAGGTGGCCCAAGTTTTTCATGGGATCATCTGTATTATGTACCCAGAATTACCCACGCCTTTTTTTGGTCATAGGTATTGTCACATTTAGTTTTCCGGGTAGTCATTTGATTAATGTCTGTCTTCCCCATGAGACTCCAGGATCTATGAGGGCAGGAGCCTCACCTGTTTTGTTTTCCAACGTATTCCTGGCATTTAGTAATAAGTGGTAAATATATATCAACCCAATGGAAGAATGAGTGAAGCATCTCCCTTAGCTGGTTCTCAGTGGGACAGGGCCAATGGCACTGTGTCCCTAAGGGAGATAGCTGAAAAGGGAGGTAGCTAGCAAAGGGGGTCTGGCCAAAAGCAACTCCCGCCTTATAAATCGAACCTTCCTCAGTAGTGGGGTCCCTGGAGCCCTTGTCTTGGCCCTTCATCAGCTGACCATGACAGAAGTAGATTAGGCATGGCCCCAGAGTTCCAGAAGCTCATGGTGAGAAGTGGCACCAGAAGCAAAGAGTCACAGGCTAGGCATGGGGTGGCACCCTCTGGCTGCAAGAACAGACCCTTTCTTGGATGGCCTTTGTGGGGAAAGCAGCTTTGGGAAGGGAGGCGCATCTAGGAGGGAGACTAGAGTGGTGGCATTGACCACAGGGCAGACCTCTTTTCCCATTACTCTTCTTATCCTCTTCATTTGTCAATCCCACTGCTTGGGTCAGATTGGAACTGGCTAGAAGCACCAGGGCCCCATTCTCCTGGCAAGAAAACTAAGTTCCAAATTCCATTTGACTAAGGAATGCTGCAGGTAGTGGCGATCCAAGAATGTGAGACTGATTTAATTATATGGGATGTGAGGCAGTGGGAGACTTTGCAGACCACTCACTGGAAGGTGGCTGGGACCGCCAGGTGCAGGAGGCAATGCTGGTTTAATGTATATGTGGTATGTGACGAAGGTTGCTTCTGACTTTGGCAGGATAAAAAACCTCTGATGAAAGAAGTGATATTCACTTCAAGAATCAAGTCCTATCGATTCATTTTTTTTTATTCTTCATTCTCATGTGCAACAAACTCAACAATAATTATGCCCTTCCTCAGTGACTAAATCTGTGAGTGTGGATTTGTGTTGTGATTTTTAATGGCTGCATTGAAATCCCTTTCAAAGGAACAGAGAGAAGGTGAGACTTGCAAGTTGATTTAAAAATATATTATTGTTTGTATTTAAGGTATACGGCATGCTGCTGTGGTATACATATAGACAATAAAAAGGTTAGTATAATGAAGCAAATTAGCATACCCATCCTCTTGCATAATTACTCAGCTTTGTTGTTTTTCTGACAAGAATAGCTAAAATCTACTCATTTAGTATGATTCCCAAATACAGTACAAGTTCATTACTTATAGTCCTCATGTTGTACTTTAGGTGTCTAGACTGATTTACCCTGCATATCTGATCTGAAGTAGACTTGCTATCAAAGACTGCACTGGGGGAAGAAGCAGAAATTGGTGGAAACTATTGAACAGTGTATTTCTTTCTTCCTTTTATTTATCACTGGTGAAGTCTACTTTCTTGTGGTGGGTAATACATGGCAAGGGCTGAGAGTTTGATTTCTCAAGGTGGGTAGGACGTACAAACAAATGATTTCATTCTTTTAAAGGCATTATCACTACATCTGACATGAAAATATTGTGGGGGGGGGCATTAGAAGTGGAAGATTACAAAACAGAGGTGTTTGCTGACAGTCTGCATCCACATCACTGAAACTTCAGCACAGCTTTTTTTTTTTTTTAAATAGAAATTTTGCCCACATATACACTAATA